>VOMN01042822.1:0-39370 GCA_014899125.1 Orchestia grillus
TTGTATTCAAATGCGACTAACTTTTTTCGGTGGTTCAATTTACGCTTTTGCGATGCAATTCTTATTTTTTCGAAATTTGTTCCCAGTTTCAAATTTTCCGCCTTATCTCGACCGTCAAATTCAAACTCGCCTCATTATAATTTTTCAGTTGGAGTTCTTGTTCCCGGACCTGCGGTGTGGGAGTGATCCGGTCTGAGCGCTACTGCGACGCTCCCAAGCCTAAGTTCGGAGGCCGCTACTGCGTGGGGGAGAAAGTCCGATACAAGTCTTGTATCATGGAACCGTGTCCGAGAGGCGCCATTGCCCAGGACTTCAGAACTCAGCAGTGTCAATCTTACAACGGGAAAAATTTCGGGCTGCCTGATATTCCCGAAGAAGTAAAGTGGATTCCTAAATATGCTGGCAGTGAGTAAAGTTTAAACTGATTTCAGTGTTTTGAAATATCATAAAATGAAAAGTATGGAGCTTCTTTATAGATGCATTATTCCCTGGCTCGAGTATATGGCATACTACCTCTTTACCAAGGGACATTNGTATTTTGTATGCACAATTGCATTTTAATTTTTATTTACAGTTTCACATGAAGATTCCTGTAAGCTTTTTTGCCAAGTATCGAACTCGAGCGTTTACTACCAGCTGCGTGAGAAGGTGGACGACGGCACGACGTGCGGGCCGGACACTTACGACATTTGTGTCAACGGCAAATGTCGGGTTGCCGGATGCGACTACGTCCTCAATTCCACCACCCGAGACGGTAAGCTATGTAACCTCATCACGCTCCAAAATTCAGATTCTAAATAAAACGTTCGTTGATGATAAACTGTCAGTTTGAACTTTGTTCATGATACCATTTGGACTAGAAGCTTGTAATATAAATAAAGTATTTGAATGTTGTTAAAAGTTAAAGAAATTCATTGCCAACTGCATTGCATATGTGCCCGGAATTTTCCCTCCGAATAGGGTTATCAAGAGTGTCATTTTACGCCTCCTGAGCCCAGTGGTTTCCATCTACATGTAAAAGACACTCGTTTAACTATTGCACACCTATACGTTTTTCTTTTTGAGAATTCCAATGTTCCATTTTCAGTAAGTAGTTTAACCATTTAAATAAACCTTTGAGTTGTTGCTTCAAATACTACTTGTTATTCTCTTGCTCCATGTGGGCTTTGATTTGTTCTTGTCTGTGTTTTTTGAGTATGAGAGAAATAATGTAATGACGTTTCAAACAGCTTGTGCTTTAAATTTAATTATGTTTTTTTAATAAATTGATTTAAATAAATAGCTTCATCTTATCTTACCTAGTTTTTTGAAGAAAAGTTAAAAAAACGTATCGAAAGCCCAAATGTAAATTGTTTTTTCTTTTACAATTTTAAACTTTACTTTAAATGGGAAAAGTACAGGCCTAGTTCTTATGGCATGTCTAGGTATATTTCACCTGACACTAGCTGCCTCAAAGAATATATATATATATCTTTATTGAACTCAGAGTGGCATTTTTCTGAAACCCCTTTTTTAGTCTTAGACGTACTTGCATAGCTTTTAAAATTAACTTCTACTGTGAAATATAATGGTTCGGTTATATCTCCATGAAGTGAACAGAGGGTAATTATTCAAAGCAAACTTACTGGCAGACTTTTGCGGAGTTTGCGGTGGCGATAATTCGACGTGCCAGATCTCAAGTGGAGGGCTCGAGGACAGCCAGAGCTGGGGGTACAGTGACGTCACTATCATCCCAGAGGGGGCAGCGAGAGTCCAAATCACCCAGAGGGCCTTCCATGACAAAGCTGATGACGACAATTATCTCGGTGAGTGAGGCTCCCTCTTTGCACTAGAAAGCGAGATTTGGAGCTGTTTTTGAGAAAATTACGTTCCTGATTTTTTAGCTTGACCATTTCTTGACTATTATTCGGTTAAGTCGCGCTTCCGTCGTGCGTCGTCAACGTATTCCACTGCTACACAACAATGAAAACCGTCATTTTATTCTACTTTTCCTGTATATTTAGCTGCATTGTTTCTTTTTTTTTGCCTGTTGAATTAGCAAGATATTACAATTATCTATTCAAATTGTAAAAGTTATGTCACATACATCATTATCGTATTGCCATGAGCAATATGTGTGTCACTTTTATATTAACTGTAAAATCGAAACGTTTCATTTGGGGGAAGTACGTGATAGTTTTCTTTTGCCAACTGACGACTACTGTTTGCCACACATTCTTCGTTTTCGAGGTCATCATCATTAGCGATAGAGGAGTTTTCACCTTAAGGAGGTATGGATTGGAACAACTCATACTCAAATTTTATCGCGCTTCACGAGTTTCTAAAGCTACTTCTGTTACAGAAAGTTTAAAAGAATATTTCGATGATGTAATATATTTTACCATTCTGATTCGTTTAAGAGCATATAACCTGTGTATTTCTTACGGCTGTCTCATCGAAAAATCTTCATTTCTAACGCCACAAATAGCTTGTTCTTTGTATCGTACATTGCAATACTCGTCATTTTTAGTACCTGTGAGAATGACCCAGAGCCGAGAATAAAGAAGGGGCTACAGAGTGCAGTATTTGTATTGCACTCGTATTGTTACTTTTATTCTTTCGTTGAACGTACTCCAGGGCTCAAATAAACACCTCTCGTTTCATTTTCCTTAGCAAAGAGCGTGTGTTTGCTTTATTTACAGCCCTCGTTGATCTTGAGACCGGAGAATATTTACTCAACGGTCACTGGATCGTGACGCCTTTCCAAAAAGTGGTGGAGTTTGCAGGCACGATGCTCGAGTACACAGGATCTAACACTGCCATTGAGCGGATAAACTCGACCAAGCCGTTGCAGAAGAAGCTTCTCGTGCAGGTGCGTTTCTTACATCATTCTGGTACCATAGGGTCGCTTCGCTGCCCTTTTCTGTGTACGAGTATACAACCGAGTTTTGTCTTATGTGAATGAATTCCATACGAAATAACACAGCAATGGTAGGTACTAGTACAGTTGCGGTGAGGATTTGTAATTATTCCGTTTTGCTAAATGTAAAAGGCGTTATTTTAAATCCTGAATTTAAAACTTTTATACTGAAAGAACGAGAACTCTGAATTTTTTCATGTATTTAAGGTATGAAATTCTGCGCATTTTATCATTTTTTCATGAAGAGCTCTTACTCAGATGTTACTGACTTGCCTAGTACCAATTGTGAAATTTTCAAAAAGTAATTTAAATTTTAGGCGTTAATTCCGCGGACTTTTTTGGCTTTGCTGTGATATTTGTTTAGGTACATTAACTTCGTAGTTTTGACGATTTAAATATGATTTTGAATCACATTCCCAATTCCTTTCTAGAATGCTACATGGCTTTTATTACTGTTTTCATTTGAACATTTAATGCAAACAGTTAGTTTTTATGACAATTTACAGAAGACTTTCGACAGAAAAATGTTGTGATCTGAAAATTGAGTGATTCCCAAAAATTTTAGATTTAAAAATCGTAAAGTCGTTATTTTTTAAATTTTTTGTTTCGTTTCTTTACCTTACGGGTTATTTATATCTCAGTAGAGCTGCGGTTGATTTATTTTTGTCGTAGCTGTGATTATTTTACCCAGCACGTCGAAAAACATCTTCATGGTCAGGCGGGATTGTTGCCCTTACGCATTTAAGGGTGATAATTCTTGATAGTATAATCACACCGTTGCTTGTCTACTATTTCTATGCGTAATTTGATTCATGTGCGTCTCCCAATCATTGCCAATGATTCACAACAGCGAATTTATGTGAATTTCAATTTCTTTTTGTGTTTTACAGATATTATCGGTGGGAAAACTACACCCTCCCTACATTCGCTACAGCTACACGAAAAGTAACCTGCTCTCGGATCCCTCATACTTCTGGAGGCTAGACGATTGGACTAATTGCACCCAACCTTGCATTGGTCAGTTTTGCATCTAAATCTAAAAAAAACTGCTAGTTTCTAGACACTAACATGTTTTGTCTGTGTGCGAGCGACTGATAATGTATAAGATTGTGTACTCAGATGCTAATTTATTATGTGTCGACTTTCAACGTAAATTGCTTTTTTTAAGCAAGGATAAGTCTCGTGCTGTCACTCCCTTATTAGCTACAAAACCTACACGTTTTCTTTGGGGATAATAAATGAAAGTTTTCTTTTGCCAACTGGTAACTTCTGTTTGCCTTCCAAGGGCGATCGTGACGACAAGAATGCTTTTCCAGTCTGTCAAGTGCTGGAAGGATGAATCGATGCCCATTCTCCAACTCACTGACAACTTTGATGTTAATCCTATTCCTGGGGTTGTGTGATATAATTCATTCCGGCAATGCTTTCTGCATCGTTCAAAAGCAACTACAGGAGCGGTGTTCACGTCTTTTCGGGAAAAAAATTTGAAGCCTGATCAAAAGTAATTCATGAAAGAGCAGGAATTCACTCAAAATTTGTGGCCGTACCCTTGTCTTTCGAAAGTGAAGACATAAGGTTTTCTTGTCAGTTATGAAAGTTTGTACAGCAATTCTCATTCATACACGATTCGATTGGGCTACAAATTTGCTCCCGAACTAATTCAGAGCAATTCTGTTCCAGTGAATAATTTTCTCATTTTGGCTATCAAGTAATCAGAAGTATCATACTTTTGAAATTTTCACTGCAATAATTGATACTTTTACGCGTTTGATCCCATTACGTAACTGCTAGTTCACAAAGACTTGAAAAATGAATGAATAAGGTTCAAATTATGTTCGCAAATTTCGTAGCTTGGTAACTTGAGAGATTTATGGAAAGTATTTTATATCTTATCCTTGTTTCGTATTACTCCACATATCTTATGGACGTATCTTTCTCGTATTGTTTTGCTTTATGGGAAATGTTTTGAGAAGATTTCGGTAAAAATTATTAATAAAAATTCAGCTTCTTAAAAAAGTTATTAACGAACTTGAGATCATTCCATTTTCATGTTAAAGGTCGAAATATTTATGGTATTACCATGCGCAAGGTTCCTGCAGATAAACCCTATTCATATTCAACTTAACTTACTCGAAACGCTTCCTTTTTAAAACTATTTCCGAATTGATACCTCATTCCCTCATCTCACGAGCAAGTTAAATATGATTTCCATAACAAAAAATAAGAACCACATTTTGGTGTGATTTTTTCGGAGCTTGTATCCTTGCTACAATGGTCAGTTATTACCCAAGCCTTTTATGCTGTAGCGAGTACTAAATCACCTTTCATTTCCGCGAACCTAATTTAGCTTCAGGAGTTTTCATTCAACTAATCGCACTTTGTCGTGCATTTACTTCATTCTTTGAAAAACAGATCGTGTCTTTGCATGTAAATTTTGCAGGTTTTAATCATGAAAAGCACTGTACTTCATTTCTTTTCTATATTCAGATGTTGATTTCTAGGAAAAAATACATCCGAGAACGTTTGTACGCAAACCCCTACGTTGTGCAGTAAAGTAAATATACTGGTATTTATTCTAGCTTATTTAACGTTTTAAAACTTTGGTATTGCTGAGTTGAGACGGAATAGCATTCGTGATACGAATTTAAAATGTAATCTATGTCCACTAGTTTTTCAATTCAGAACTTAATTCATATTTAGTCAATTTAATATTTTTGTTATCATTTGAATAAAATGTATTGAACTTGAAGTAACATCAGGAAGCCTATGTCACACATAATGTTCTCTAAATTTTTGCATATATTCTCTAATACCTTGCAATATCTTGATGATAGTCAATGAAAAATATTGCTTTCTTCTCGATAAAATGCGCTTGTTTTGAGCCTCTTGATGGTCGCCTGCTTTTTAAGCTTCTTATTAACATCAATGAGACTGCCTCTGTTTTGCTCCCCGGTATCATGCTCGTGTAACGACCTTTTCATGTACCTTTTGAAGCTTTTAATGACACCGTGTGTATCTACTACGACACAAACGGTGCATTTCGTTGTCGTCGTCCACTCACATTTTTTTGTGCGAGTCTTTTCACAGGATTTTTCGAGCCATCTAATGGTGTCTTCAATTGCATGCTTTTTCGAACTCCTGAACTATATGTGAGCCTTGTTTCAATTTGTATGTCACAGGCACCCGCCAGCGGAGCGCGTACTGCATGGCTGCAGACGGCCGTCGTGTGGCCGAGTACCTCTGTGCCCACAACACCCGTCCTGTCCCCCTCACAGAGTCGTGCGCCCTCACCTGCCCCGTCTCTTGGAAGTACAGGGACTGGTCGCCGGTATGAATTTTCAGTTCCTTCTGTGCACACTCGTTATTAATCGTCACCTGCGAGTTTAGGTAGTTCTTATTTTGTCGGAAATTCACGCTATTTTAAACTATTGTTGACTGCACTACATAAGAGAAAAATGTCCCTAGTATATTAAAGGTGATTTGCAAAGTACGAACATTTTTGCTGTAGCATAGAAGAAGGTTGTCGGGAAATGAAAGTCAGCTAATGTGACTAAGCGTGTTCTTCAATTAGTGGAATGTCTTTCTCTTTTACTTTAAATTTTCCACTCAGAGAGTTTAGGATAGGCAACGAGGTTGGTTACCTAGGCTGGTCTATCGTATGCTATGGGGTCTGGCGACGCCTGAGGGCCATTTTTCGGTTACATCAGCTATAGATAGCTTTCAGGACTTCTTCTTCATGCGTACTTTGCTTGTTTCAGTTTTCACACCTTTTTCGCTCTCTTCTTTGCCTTTTCTTCATCTTTTTTCTTAACATGCTGTTCTTATGCACAGGGGATACTGCGTAGGAACATGCCTTGTGAATAGATTCCACGTTCTCTACAGTTCATTCTAAATGGTCACTTCTCTTTCGGCGTTAGATGGTTCGAATCACTGAAGCACTGCTACCCATACTTCTTGTATTTTAACAGTTGTGATAGGATGCATCGTTCCGATTAACAACAATGAGAAGGTGTTCGTTTTCACAATCCGTGGCCGTTTCCATTTTTCAGTCTGTGCGAATATCTCATGTACATCAATCTTGGTGCTATGATATCTTCAAGCATGTACAATGCGATTCAGTAGTTCGACGATGCAAAGGAATAAATTTAACGTATTTTAGTAATATTGTAATTTTCAAGCTGCGTCGAAGTTGTAATTTTATTTTTGTAAGTACAAGTTCTACTTATTGCCCTCGACCAAGTTATCGTACTAAAGTAAAAGCCTAATGGCTTTACTATGGAGCTCGAAGAGTTGTTTGGCAGCATTTGATGAATTTTTTGCAATCCTAATTAGCAGATCTTCTGATAATCGCTTCTGGTGCGTATTAGTGAATTTTCTAAAAGAATTTTACCGTCATAACGTGAAACAAAATTCTACTCGGAATATAAGAAGCAAGTTAAAAAGCAATTTCGATTCTGTGACTGTGCCTTTCTTGATAAGATTCTGTAAAAGTTGAGAAACGACGATATTGAATTCAGTCTAATTTTTATTATGACTGTTACATAAATTTTACGTTCAGTGAAATAGGAATTGATATCTGTTCGCATGTATAATAAATAATTAATCAGTTAATTTGCGACGATTTAAAGCTTTTATTATGGTTATTTGCCCATGCACACCATGCTGAATTTCCTTATGAACTTACAGTGTAAAATTCGAGAGAACGGTGAATGCGGCAAGCAGAGAGCGGTCGCCGGCTGCGTGACGACCTCTGGCAACGAAGTGGACCACGAGCGTTGCAGGACGGACGGGCAGCCCGTGACGCAGGAGAGCTGTTCAGCTGCTGACTGTCCGGAGTGGAAGTACCACGACTGGGCCCCGGTAACTAGCAGGCTTGCGCTGGTGATACTTTTAGCTGCCTTTCACTTCGTAATGGACTGTGAAATGTGTCGTACTGTAGAAAGGCTCTCGAAATGTCGCAATTAATGACCTCGAAAAGGTTTTGCTATCGTTGTTGCGATGTAATTTTCAAAGAAATTCAGGAACCGGAAAAGCTTTGTTACCTTTTGTTTTATAGCACTACGCTTTGTGTATTTTTTCTCATGTTAGAGAGGGCCACATTTTTAAACTGGAGTTTTTTTGCTGTCTTACTGCTCTGTGTGATGAGCTTCTCTATTATGTGTACTTATATATTTTATATTCTTGTCCTCTTAATTACAATTAGGACGAGATCTTTCATGCAACTCATCTTTCTGGGCATCTATTAAACCTCTCTGAGAGGCGAAAAATTTGTTATTAATAGTAAATCTGATTCAAATGTGCTTGTAAAGCTCTGCAGAAGAGGGTTCACTTATCATAGTTCTGAAGAGTAATTACCTAACGATAAAATTCAGGCAATTTTCTGGAGCGCTTCTCATTTTTCTGGTTGCCGAAGGTTCCACTCGGACAAAGATTTTTAGCTCGATAACTCTTAATTGTCTTATGCTAAAGTGAGTTATTGATTTCATGATCGTTCCTATATGCTGTTATTTAAGCCGATAGCGTCGTTTCTATTAAGCTCTCCCAGTCTCTTCACAAAAGTGGAAAATGAATACATTTTTCTTCACCTCTGGTGGACGTAAATGAGCAGCAGTCTTTGAATGCACTGTACAATTTCGTCGATAAACGTATCAGAGGGGCATACGCTTTTTCATAGTATTTCAGTGTAACTTGAGCAAGATAATATTTTCTTATCAGTTAATAAATTGAATTACTAGATAATTTTCCCATTATGATATTGCGTCTGTTGCTCTGTATTTGCTATTTTTTAAAGTAATGTTTGAGTTTTGTAAAGTAGTGAAAATGAGACTACGGGGTGTGCCACATTAATCTCACCGGATAATGGAATCCTGTTTTTCCCCTCGACTTTAATGCGGAATAGCGTTGCGTAGGTTGATGCGTGCTCCGACCGTTATAGTTAGCTTCTATCTGTTCTACTTATGACTTCTGATTTCTTTACTTACTTCCTTCGTGATCTCGCTTCTAATTCCTACGCACTAACTCTTCTACTTATCTTAGTTCATTTTGTCCTAGATAACTCCATACGTTTTGATTGCAGTGTTCGTGCGTGCCGGGTGCCACTGAAGGGAAACAGCAGCGACTCTACTGGTGCGAACTGAGAGGGCGCCCCATCCAAACCTGGAACTGTCGAGGTCTGCACAAGCCTGAACACATCCGCAACTGCTCGTGCTGGCATGCCCAGCCGTGGGACCAGTGGGTGAGTAGTCATCTCGCTTGCTCCTCTCCAAATTTCATGTGAAGTATCGCATTCTGGAGAGTCTTTCACCAGTGGGTGAGTAGCTGTATCGCTTCCTATACTTCAAATTTTATGTGAAGCAGTTTTTCTAATAAACCTTTCACCAGTGTGTGAGTAAGCATCTTGCTTTCGTCGCTTTAAATTTCGTTTGAAGCAGCGTTCTGGCAAGTCGAAGCTATTAGTTTTGCTTCAATTGTTTACATTCAAAAGACGTAAGCAAGACGTAAAAGTTCGTAAACGTCATTGTTCGCGAATGTCTTGTAAAGTTAAGTCGTCTTGGCATGAAACTGAAGGAATTTTCCTCTTAAGTTACACAATGAAACAAGTTTTTCAGCTTCTCGCATCACTCGATGCGAAGTCTCTCTGACCAACTTATTGCAAAGAGCGTAGATGAGGATGTGCTGTTGAAGCGTTATATTTTGTAATTATAATAAAATGTTCTTTCCCCACCATTCATTTTTGAAAAATAAGTTAGGTAACTTTTTCTGTCTTACGTTACTCGATTTAGAATAAATCCGAGCACATCTGAGTCTACTCACCTAACCGACAATACTTTATCCCTCGTTTCATATACTGTACCAACCTAATCTTGCTCATAAAGCTACATTTATAATAATAAATTTCAGTCCCTTGGTTAATACATAAAACAATCAAAATTCTATCTTGTGTAGAGAAAAGTTCAGCGAACCCTGAGAAGCGAGTGAAGTTGAACTAAACTGCGGTAAAAAGAATTGATCAGGGCATCGGCTGATGAAGTGCGCTTTTTCACGCTACATTTAGAACATGCAATGTTTATTACGTAGTAAACGTGTAAAGCTGAAAGAATTTTTAAATTTAAACAAGGTGTTAAAATCTTTGCTGGCATTTATCGTATGTACGACAAATTCACTACCGTTTCTCAAGGCACACGGCGATATTTACATAGCTTCATATAAATATTTATCTCAGGTCCCTCGATTTGAATATTTAATTTTTATTTATCAAGTTTATTTTCATGAAGTTTATGATAAAATTTGCAAAAATCAGCCCGAGAAGGAGCTGGATCGAAAAGTTTTTTATAAAAAAAATTGTTCCTTCCAGATTCTTTGTTGAGATTAAGTCTAAACTCAAAGAATTTAATTAAAATATTCTTAAGATAATTTTTCTGAAACAACCTCGCGACAATCTGGCTTCTCAAAGAATGATGATGTTACGCCTGCAAATATGTACTTATGTTACGTATATGCTAATTTTTTCGTAGGAATTCAGTACAGTAAATTCTCTAAGCATCACTCCAGCGTGAGCTTACTGTGAATAATAGACCACCGTTCTTAATAATTTTTTTATTGAACTCTCTTCAGGCGAACCTCTCCTTAGAAGCTGTCGTATAATAATTGTAATTTAATTGCCTGTAGACGGGCATGGATATTGAGTCTCGGTTAGTTAGGTGTGGTGTACGCATTATACAGTGTCATAGAAAAAAAATTAAATTCGCGAAGGATTTGTCAAAATTATATTAACAATATTCTCTGATATTTATCTTCCCAAACGTCGAGGCATTATTTAAGATAATATTAAATTATTTATAGAAAGGGAGTTTCCTCAGTTTTTTGTTTGAGAGGTATTTTGTCAATAATTATGACACCTGGGCAAGACATGCTCGCTTTTGACACTAGTTGTGGTGGAGTCGTCGATGTACCGCCGAAAGAGATCATACCCAGAACTTACATCGGTTGGTCGCCTGAATTCTATGCTGTTTTTATACTAGGAGTTATAGCAATTAAAAAGTTGAACACTTTCGAGTCAATATTCTCGTAATTAATTCATACATTCTAAAATAAGATATGTTTTATTTCAGAAAACATATTATTTGAATGGTTTTGATTGAGGCGAAATGATAGTGTAATGATTGTTGGCCGCAAAAATATTAGCTTTAATTTCCATATATTTATGCGTTCCTGGGACTATTAAGTATCGCTATACTTATTGAAAATATCTGTGGGATATCCATGCTCCGAAAAACTCAAAGAGCAAGTCGACAAAATTTCTGTATTTCTGTCACAGAACACACACAGGCATTCAGTTTCGTGTGCAAACGATGAATATATGTGATAAATCTTCGAGTAAAAGTGTAAAGCATTGGTACTGTTTGTGAGGAAAAAAGAACCAAGGTGTTTATTTAAGTTCAAAATTTCTCTGTGCATCGTAAACTTAACCTTGTTCCAAGAACACTCAGAGCGGGGATTCATGTAAAAACAACAGAGCCTGTAAGCTGACGATTCAAAGTTCTTGAGCAGCTACCGAAATAATATTCTCAAGAAGCAAGTACATGTATTGACAGGCAAGTTAGAAGGCCGTACATATCGATGATGAAACTTCACAAGTCAGTGGAAAGAAAATTCTTCAGTTGGCATTCGGGATTTGCCGTTTCTCGCTACTCTCCTATGCAATGGTTAGAGAGAACAAATCGTTAGCTCGAGTAGCATTTTATTGTTCTCTCGAGTCCAAATAGTCATTCAATCATTCTTTTTAAACCGAGAGGACTATGAGATAGGTAATAGGGTTAGGTTAGTTAGGTTTATCTATCATATGCTATGATGACTGGCGACCCCTGGAAGCCACTGTTAGGTAACCTCAGCTATATAGATAAGGCTTCGGGACTTCTGTTTTTCGTGCCGACTTTACTTCTTTCCATTTTCATGCCTTTTTCGCTAACTATTCTTCAATTTTTATTCCTCTTTCTCCTTAATTTGATGTTTCTATGCGCAGAGAATCTTGTGCATAGATTCTACTTTCATAACTGCGTAGGCGAAATGGTTCCTTCTCCCTCTCTTGGGATCTCATTTGAGATTGCTAGGTAGCTTAATATTGATTGACTAATAGTAATCATCCTTCCAAAATTTTACTGTTCTTATTTCCTTGGAATTGGTTTTACACTTTGCAAAGTTATACTCTAGTAATATGTTGCTAAATTATACACGGATATGATGCTAAATTATGGGTTCAGAAAGAATGAATCTCAATTATTTACAATTGGTTTTGAATTTTAAGCAAAAAATATTCAGAATTATACGGGAATGTGCAAATGTTTGCATAGTAAAGTTATGTGAACGATTTCTATTGCGGTGGTAGTTATAGTTTCTTTATTTTCTTTAGCACAATTTGTGTTCGCTTGTCCTTTAAGTATGATTAATTATCATTCTTAATTCGTACAGTGTGCCATCAACGGCGAAACACCATCGACGCAGCTAGAGCTGAGGCAGCTTGAAGAGGTTTTCTCCATCACCCGCTATAGCGACCCCCGGCGCTCTTTAAACCGATCGACTGAATCCTTATCACGCATCAGTGGTCTCGCAGATGTTGAGATTGACACGGAAACGATCAGGGGCGAGCCAATTCTTTTACGCAGCCTGGACGGGCGCTGTGGAAGGGGTATGCGCAGAAGAGTAGTTGTTTGCGGTAACCCAATGGCCCCAAAACCTGAACGGATGTGTGATGTTGCTACAAAGCCTCCTGAAGTAGCCCCTTGCTCCATACCGTGCCCAACATCTACATCTACGACTACCACTACTACAACCACTACTCCCGTACCATTGACGGGGCTAGAACATGATGAAGAAACTCTTCATTCGGGAGAAACTTATTATTCTAAAGTGAGTCTATATTGTTCAAAAAAGTTGATAAATGGTTCATTGCTATAGAAAGAACCGTATCTGGCATCACTCGCTACTGAAAAGAAGGTTTGCTATTGTTTTGTAACTATTCATATCACGCTTTGATTTTGTTTGGAGTTTTTAAATGTTATAGCTGTTCATTTTTATTTTTGTTCCAGTATCCTTTGTTTATATGATCTAAATATCTCATTGCTGGGATGCACTTCGTAAACTAGATAGTAATGAAAGTAAAAGTAACTCGCTCATTGACTAATAATTTGATAACTTGATTTAATTTTATTGTTCTGTGTTTCAATTTTGCCATCTAGCGCCGAAATTCGTTCAATCCTACGCACCAGAACCAGTGGGACGCGCATAGACGTCACCACGCAGATCGCAAGAAGGGAGCAGGAGGCCGGTTACGTCACGATCCAGTGCGACCCCCAGAAGAGACCAACGAGATCAGCGGCATCCTCCCTCCCAGAGTTGGTGCTAACAGTGGCCGGTATGGCAACACTGCGCGCTTGCCCAACTCTGATGCTGTGGAGAACCGCGACGGCTTTGACGACATCGATATAATCAGCAGTAACGATCCGAGAGAGAACTTGGTCGACGAAGATTCGAATGGACTCTTGCTAAAGGGAGTGCTCGATAATGTCCAAAATGCGGAGTCCGAGTGGCAGGTCGGCGCCTGGGGACAAGTAAGTGGCAAAAGTGTTCTTTTCTCTGATGTATTTCTTGTTAGGTAGAAAACAATACGAAAACTTTTTCACTTATAAACCTTTACAAGACGAAGACACCATCAAAGGGTTAGTGCCTACCTGTAAACATGTTCTCGATCTAATAATGATTTTCTTTTATTTACAATTACCCTCCAAGGGGCATAGGATAGGCCATAGGCAATAGGGGTAGGTTAGTTACGTTTGTCTATCCTAAGCTAAGGGGACTCTGTTAGGTAACACCTCAGCGTTAACCCTGGAATAGTAACCCTAAATCTAAGGTGGGGTGAAGGAGAGACTCTTAGTCTTAAATCTACTGGGAAAAAATGGAAGGCAAACTACGGGGTATGAGAAGCCCGAGGTTACCATTCTAGGGTTAACTAGGTCTTCGGGAGTTTTATCTTTCGTGCCCACTTCACTTTTTTCAGTTTCATACCTTCTTCTTTGGTTATTTTTTATCTTTTCACCTTCTTCCTTCTTAACTTGTTGTTTCTATGCGCAAGGAATCTTGTGTGGAAACATACCTGTGCATAGATTCCACGTTTTCTAAAGTCCATACTAAATGTGCCCCTGTTGTCTCTCTTTGGATCACATTTCATGTTGGTAGGAATCGTTACACTAACTGATAATCCAATCCAATCTGAAAGGTGATCGGTGTGTCATATTGATTGACGCTGCTCGCTCACAAGTGTTTCTGTGCGTGTATTTTTCTCGTTATTGTCTAGTCACGAGAATATCGCTCTGTCGACCTGGTGCGCGCATTCCTCTCAACACAACTTTGATATATGTATCAATTTTGATACTAATTAAATGAGTACTTATATTATTTGTTATTATACGGAGGACTATAACTAGTGGTAATGCTAACATTAATAATAATAATGGTAATAATAATAATGATAATAATATGTTGAAATAAGGGAAAACCCCCCCACTTTACCAATGAAGATGATGTGACAACGAAGATTCTGTGGTCCCCGTATTACCATGCAAACGGGGCAGGTGGCCTGATCCTCAGACTGCGGGATGTAGTCCGGACCAGGAGCCCGAAAAATACATACCAGCAACTGATTGCTGTGAAAAATTTTAAATAATAATAATAATAGTGAGACAGCCAGTACATAGCAATTTGAAAAATTGCCCTGAACTCGCGCTATTGGCTTAAAAAATGAGGGGGGATTTCAGCAAACTCATTTTGCTTATAAACCCTTATATAAACGATTACCTATATCCATGGCATGACAAACTACTTATCTTCTCTGATTTTGTCCGGTTTTTCTGCGGCTGTGATAAACGGTGCCTGATTTTACTAACATTTCTCAGTGACCAGGATTTTGATAATTCTCAGTGCTCCGCGGAGTGCGGTGGGGGAGAGAAGCGCCGGCTAGTGGCGTGTGGAGGCGGGTGGCCCACAGACTGCCCTGTGAGACTGCGGCCTTCGGACACAGCCCCTTGCAACACGCACCTCTGCTCTGAGTGGACGGTCGGCGACTGGGGCAGAGTGAGTCTCTTATGAGATCTGAGGAGCTACCGTCAAATTGAGTTTTTACGGCTGTCTTGAAACGTTCGATACTGCAGAAAAATAAAACTGTGTTCACACTCACTGTTAGATTACCTCAGCTCTACTTAAGCCTTCGGGACTTGTATCTTTCGTCATCACTGCATTGCTTTCCATTTTTACATCTTCTTCGTTGACTATTCTATATCTTTTCATCCTCTACCTTCTTAATTTGCTGTCTCTATGCACAGAAAATCTTGAGTAGTAACGCACCTGTTAATTAACAGGTTCCATGTTCCCTAAAGTCCATGCTCAAGGGTCCCTTCTTTTCATTCTCTTGAGATCGCCTTTGATCTGGTTAAGGAGCCTTGAACTGAGTAACTAATAAAAATTAATTTCGTTTTGAAGCTAAAGCTCAGATTTTAACATTTAATACAACAATATCTCAAATTTCATTCTTTATTTAATGTACGTTTTTTCTTTTATGTTGAACATATTGCATAATTTTCATTCTGCAGAGCAGTTACATTTCACGAATTTCATAAACTACTTATGAGGCATTTATCCAGTACGATTCTACACGCAATAAAAAAAATAGTCTGATATTTCAAAACTATTTTAAATTAGGTTACCTCCGCTATAGATTGGCTTTGGGGACTTCTGTCTTTTGTGCCCACTTTCAGTTTTCATACCTTCTTTGCCATCTCTAATTTGTATTTTCTTCCTCTTTTTTCTCAACTTGCTGTTTCTATGCACAGGGGATCCTGTGTGAGATCGCACCTTGTGAATAGATTTCATGTTTACAGTCCATACTAAATGGTCCATTCTTCTCGTTCGCTCTTTTTAGATCACATTTCATGTTGATAGGGAGCTCTAAACTAACTGCCAATCAATCAGTTAGACTATTTTAAATGATCAAAAACGCCTCAATCGTAATGTTCTTATTTTTGATATTTAAAAACTTCTTAATTATCTGAGAGTTTCACTTCGAATTGCAATGAATACCTCTATTCTTACCTGAACACACGACTCGAATTTCATTAACTTTATAAATATTGTAAAACTGAGTCGCTTTTATTCTCTACTGAGCAATACTGTGAAAAACTTAATGTACATTCAAAATACAAAAGTTACGGGGAGACTGGCTCACGTTGAAGGATAACGCCTTTGATCCATAAGTATAAATGGTAGTCTATATGGATTTCAAAATCCACTTTCATAAGGATGCTGCAATTTTTTCGTGAAATACTAAATGCAACCTTATTGAACGTATAGATTAAGCCGTACCTAACTTTCTTGTACCAAGCTAAATGCAACCATATCGCCAAAGTAATTACACCGGTTAAGGATTAATAATCTAGAACATCGTAGGCTATTGAGTTGAACGGAGCCAGAGAGTTCTCTAGGAATACTTGTACAATTCCGAAAAGTGATTAATTATCCGCTCCCAACAGTGTCGCTTGCCCCGTAAACGGTCGTGTGGGCGCGGTCGCCGCAGACGTCTGGTGATGTGCCGCGACCGACACTCGAGTCAAACTCTGCCGCCCTCCGACTGTCTGTCTGAGGACAAGCCCCAGAACATGTCGTCATGCCGCGTGACCTGCAAATCGCCCAGACGCCACCACTACCGCTACAAGTGGCGCAGGGGACCCTGGTCTGGGGTAAGGTATCCACGACGACGGAGGAAGAGACGGAAACATAATAGAACGTCCAGTATTGCTGATATTAATCAGCCTACTAGCAGCGCTCCTCTGTTAAATGACTTTAAAAATTTTAGTAGTAACTTTGCTAAAATGCGCAATGGCTCTCTTTCCTCTGTCTTTCCCTTCAATAATCAATCCAATAAATATTTAAATCGTAATTACTCCTCGTCCAACATAACACGACCACAGAAAGGAAAAACAAACACCCAAACCAGGGATCCATCGGAGAGAACCACACAATCTTCTAACAGATTGGCTGATGTTAATTCACTTCATCTTCCTTCTTTCATGAATACCCTTGTACCCCCTTACACGCCTTCTCCAAGACCTACTGCAGTTTTCCCAACGCTTAGTACTCCAGATGCACTTCGTCTAAATTTTCTTCCACCAATTTCCTCAACTCTAAGCTATCCCTCGTTTCATCATAATCATCAGTCTCCTGGTGAATTGGAAAACAAACTTTTAAAGCTTCTACGCGATAGAACTTATCGCAACAGCCATAATCCGCACATTCGCCATGAAGGCCATGCAATATTTAAGCCCCATCACCCCCCGGCCCTCGGTATCTTCCCACCGACCGTTGCGTCCTCCCACCTAATGAGCTTATCCCGTCCCTCCCGAAGCACGAGACGACTCCCGACCCATGGAATCTCTTCCGCCTCTTAAAATTACAGCATTTAATAATCTCGAGTCTCTGTGATAATTTACCCGTGTGATAAACCAGTTATATTATTTTTGTGTGGACGAGTATTCCCCCCCTGTTAAATAAATCGTTTTCTACTTACGGCTGTATTATTGAAGTAACATTTCCCATTAACGTTTACCATTCGTGATTTGTATGAAGCTTATCGCTGGCGTCAGGCTTCAATATTATTTCCCTCATCCCGAAATCATTCTCCCAACGGTGAGTCCATGTTTGCATTCCCTTGCGAGAAGTTCAAGTGTTGCTCGAATCTCTGCTAATTCCACCCAATGAAGAGAGCATTACCGGGTAATATTTTGGCTTTACTTAACGTTGTTCCCGTCCCTTACCTTCTCAGAGTTACATTTTTACCATTATTCGAGGCACTTGGTTTGGTTTGCGAGCTCTTCACAATGGAGGAAGTATGCAACTTTTACACTAACTCTCACAGTCTTCTCCCTTGGCGTTTTCAGGTATCACAAACGTTTGCAACTTCGCGCTAAATTTCTCTAATGCTCAGCTTTTTAACTGATCCTCTTCATTCTAATCCTTGCTTATGTTCATGAGTTGACAAGATGTGTATTTCAAATAAATATATTTGATATTGGTTTATTCAAAGTCAACTTTTGACCAAATATTTCATTGGTTCTCTAAACATTTTTGAATTTTTGAAGTTTTTCAGAACATATTCTTCTTACGAGCAGTTTTCAAGTATCTACCGAGTCGATCCTAGTCGACAACAATTAAATGTTTTTAAAATAAATACGAGATTTCGCATAAAACAGTCAATGACTTATCAAATTTAAATCCCTATCCATCATCTTTTATAATCTGAATTATTTTTTATTTCCATGTTTCTATTCAACATTTTCGTTCTCTCTGTTTAATAAAATCTTGAAAAGCTGTCGATTGTACATCAAGTTTCTACACGTAGCGACCGATCGCACGACAAATGTACTTTAAACCGCTATTCCCACCCACACATTATTACCTGTTGAAAATTTTATTGAACTGTTTGCCATAATTATTGAGGATAATCATCTCAGTTGAATTTACCACCTATTGAATCGCACATCTGTTGCAAACTGCTTCGTATCCCTTAAATTTATGTTTGCAGTTTTTGCCTTAACTATTGACCTCGGAGCTTTTTTAACTACCTTAATTAAACATTGAGATCTATGGATATTTTATTGCATTTGGATGCATATTTTTGACCTGTTTTTTTTCCATTTATGGGTGGAAACAGCATCAAAGTTTGGCATTTGTTATTATCACAGTGTTTGGGTTACCGAGCATGGCACTGCCTTGTGTTTTCAGTGTTCGGAGACATGCGATCAGGGAGAGATGATCCGCAACGTCACCTGTCTCGATAAGCTAGCTCGAGGCCGAGGCTCGAGCACCAAAGGAATGGCTGTCAATGAAGAGTATTGCTTACGACAGGGGCTCACCAAGCCCAGGGAGTCCCGACACTGTAACAAGAACCCCTGTGCCTACAGGTGGCTTAGTGGCGCATGGTCTGAGGTACTACCAAGTTCATTTTTATTCTTCAATATTCGTTGTTCTTCCTTCGCTAAATGTCATCGTAATCAATATTTTTATGCAGTGCTTCGATCATATAAGTAGTATAGGTGCGTTTAGCGATTTTCTCTAGTCATTTTAATGTAGTTAGTGTTGGTGAGAGTTGACGAAAAGATTTCCATTTAAATCATGCGTCATTGCTCTCTTTCTTAATTCCACATCTTGCCACAGACAGCAAAGAAGCCTTTGAATTATTATTGTTTGCAAGCATTAAACCGATTGTTAGCGCCAGCAAATTTTTGGACAATGCTTGAGGAACTCGTCGGTCGATTTAATGCTTTGGTTTAATCTGTATTTTAGTTTGATTGCGGCTTTAACCGTAGAAGATTTAGTAGAATTTCTGCCCATGCTTGTTGCTTGAAGCTGGGGTATTGTCTTCTTGCATCTTGAAGCTTAGCGCATGAAAAATTCATTCACTATTGCTTTGGCTGATTTTTAAAGCTGTTACATTCGGAATGATATACAAATTTTACAGCGTATGGCATGTAGTGAAATTTGGCATTTATCCATTCAAATTGCACTCATATTTGTTCATGGCTCATCGACTTAATTTTTAGTTCAGAAGTTAAAAATATTTAATGACTTTAGTGAATTTAAATTTTCAAATAAATCGTGTTGTTTAATTTTGAACGTTTGGTATGCGGTATGGGAATTACATGGAAAGACAATTGAGTGATCAAACAGAAGTTAGGATGATGCAGCTGACACTTTTGAATCGCCGGTAAAGTCTGCTTCGGTTTTTTATTTTCAGAATATATATTATACCACTGATGCCTCAGTTACTTTAAGTAAAACTATAAACTGGACGATGCAATTTTCGCCACGCAGTATTTCGAGTAATTTGCTTATATTTGCTTTGAATTTTGATTTTTTTTGTTACGGGCTATGCATGCTGTTTGCCTACCAATTGTGTGATTTTCTCTACCATTTTTCGAGTGAACTTTTGGCCACGATTTTGTACTTATGAACTTTCAAATAAATTATATAGATCGGGTACGAAATTCCTTGAAACAGGATGAACATAATCACTATATGAAAATTAAATTTGGCAGTTCAAATATCATAATAATTTATCGAATGTTTTTCTCCTTACTTGGGTACCTCCGAACTTGGAATCTACTGTGGACAATCTTCTTTTTGAACCCAATGACTCGTTCATCTTTCGACATCATGAACACTGTCGACGAGAACCTTCCTGAATCGGGTCATGTTTTCGTGGATAACGGATTTTATAATTTGATTACAAAATTTTACTTTCGTGCCATCTGGTGGCCTGAAATTACGGAGCTTCGACGGCCGAAATCGTCTGGAACACTGCCCAACCTTCCTCACGCGGATAACAACAGTGCTCGGCAAGGTGTGGGCCGGGTCGGCAGGAGCGCTCAGTAACGTGTCACGCTGTCAGTCCGCTCAATTGGGTGGACCCGGACCCTGCTCCGTCAGGCTGCAAGCCAAGACGTCGGCCCTCTAATACTAGACAATGCAATATGGGCGAGTGTTCCAGGGGCTTTTTCTGGATTGTGAAGCCGTGGAAAGCGGTACGTTTATAAAAATGTGTATCATTGTAGCAATGGTTTGGAGAATAATTCCTGCTATGAAATGCTAATTAACTAGAACGGCGTCAGAACAAGAAACCAGGATATCATTTCAAGTTTATTCGAGCGAGACATAAAAGTCTACTCTTTGTATTTTAACGTTCTAATTTTAAACTGTGAAATGACGTTCTAATCTCTCTGAAGAAAAATCATGAAATAATAAAATTGTTAAAGATCGATGCACTAAAATCATCCACTTTACTCTTACAATGTTCACAATGTGCCGAAAGTATCATCTAATATTATAACTTACTATTTCTATTAAAGCCAATTAGTTTTAAATTTAGCATTCTCAATTTTAAATTTTCATTTCACGAGTCCCCGTATTTTATATCCAGATGTAATGTAATATCTATGTAGTAATTATACCATTGAGAGCGAAATTTAGAAACTTGAGAGCTTTGTACGCAAAAACTAAATGATCTAAGAACAGATATCAAGTGGTATAGTCTAACTGAGTGTTCATTAATGACTAATTGAACAAAAATATTTTATTGGTACAATAGGATATAAAACACAAACTATGAACTGAATTGATCTTGAAATAAAGGAAGTGCGACTCCAACTGAAAGGTTAGTGAATTAAATATCAATAAATTTTACAATTTTTATTAAATGGTGTACACACTAAATCTTCACAGAATTACGTCGTAGGGGACTTCCCGTAGTGAAACGCGCGGATTTTGTATTTCTTGGGAGGAGTGCTTGTTGTGTAAATTAGGCCAGGGATCGCTAGCCTAAACAGTAGAGATAAATTTTTCTCTTGATTCGTTTTTCATCCATTGATATGAAACTGTCGATACCTTTGACAAAACACATTTAAGCCTTTATATTAATGTGATAAAATTTTATGCAATCAATTTTCAGCGTAAAAGTACATATTTTCTCGTAAGCCGAACATTCTGCAGAAGAGCTACAGTCAAATTTAATATTAATCTTATTTTCATTGCATAAGAACATGGTATGTCTGTCAGTTATTATTAGTTATTAGTTGGATGCTAGTATACATCAGAAAGAGGTTGTGCAGACGGAACTTGTTGGAATTCTTCGAATTTAACACGTTGGCTGCGATGATATTATTTTCCTAGGGGCAAAACGACCCACCGGTGGCTCGTTTCGCGGTCAATGTGTTAACTTTCATTGAAGTAAACTTCGTCCCTGAGCTTTCCGTACAAATTATGTATAAATTTCGTCTGTCTTAGTGCTCATTTCAATTTCATTGCCTTTTTAAGCTATCTACAGGAGATTTTACTCTACGTGACTGTAAACGTTTCATCTGTAGATTTTATTGGGGGTAATTTAGACCTTTCTAGATCTAGAAGCTATTGTGAACCGGGCTCATATCTCCCTTCCGGTGTGTTAACAAGGCTCTAGAACTGTTGGTACTGTCTTTTTGAAACCTAACAGTATTTGAAAATTGAATGCTCTGAATATATATTTATATATTTCTGCTTTTCGCTCAGTGTCAAGCTGTTTGCGGAGAGCGCGGAAGACAAAGGAGACGAGTTATGTGCCTGGACGCCCGTGGCAACCGCGTCCGGGCAACGCGCTGCTCAAGAGAAGCGAGGCCGAAGCGCAAACAGCGCTGTCAAGCTCCGCCTTGCGGTATCACCTCTTGCAAACAGGTACCCACGTCCTCGGTGCTTACCGTTTCTCCTCAGTACAAAGATTTGGTTTCCATTCACAGAATTAGGAACATCTATCCCAAACAAGATGGATGTTAGCTGATGCACTCTTTCCTCTCTGGTCAATACGAGAGTTTTATTGGCTAAGATAATTTTCCGATTTTGAGCACTATAAGGACGGATGGGTCGTATTGACATGACGGATTTGCCATATTTATGTGAGCCATTCCGTTGATACTGGCCCATCCGTCCAAATAACCAAAATGGAATTCAAAATGATTATATCGTCAAGTAACAGATGTATTCTTACTGAATTAATGAATTAGAAGGAATAAAATTTTCTAAATCATTTAGAATCAACTCTATTGAAGCTGGTTATAGGGATTTGAAATTCAAAATTGGTCATTTTGACCCATCCGTCCTTTTATTGTCAAAAATATCACCTCGACAAGTGTTCTGTTATGACAGTAGCCACTTTTGACAAACTACTATTTATCTCTATTTCAGAAAAGATCACTTGGAAAACACCCTTATCTCCCATTTAATCAAATTCTTGTTACTAGCAACTTTGCTTTCCAGCTAAATAAGGAAGATACGCTTATGCATTCATCATCGAAGCCCTCGGAACTGCCTGACTTCTCTTGTCTCGAAATGTTCTCAAAGGGTTCTGTTTCATAGGTAGCCTTGAATTCAACTTACTTAATGCACCTCACAGGGTAGTAGGTTTCTAGGACAACACTTGGGGGATATGATGCCTGTCTTTGCCAGTTTCCCTTGGCGTATGAGCGCTCATTTGGGACAATTATCGCAACTCGCCGTTCCAGAAGCATTACTATTGCATTCTGAAATTGTTGCAGTGTTGTAATTAGGAATACGTTAGTTTTATTTTCTCCGTGTTTTTTCATGTCTCACGTAGAAAGCAGACGTTCCGAGCAACTCATGTCTTGCCCATCTTCGATGCGGTATATGCCTAAATTATTCTTTAAATTTTTATGTTTAGATGCACTCTACAACTGTTGAAACATTTCGGAGGGATATGGTAGATGACTACTATATAATTATTTTATATAATGGATTTCAAAAATGTGGACCTAAAATTAATATTTTGCATGGAAGACACAGCAATGATGTACATACAAGTATTAGAATGCACAATGTTAAAATTCACAAGAATAGTACACTGTGTGGCAAACAAAATGAAAAATTTAAAATCGTGAAATTATTAATACTGATCTCTACGTATTACGTATAAAACTACATCTAATACAACTTAGTATAAAGCCAGATCACGTATTCCTTGTAGCTATGTCAGAATTCAGCTCGTACAAAATCTTAGTTTTCAATATTTCGACTCTTAATTAATAAACAAAATGAGGACATCGCAAATGGAAAGGAGGTTTGCTTTGATCAGAGCGGAAGCTCATTCCTCGTTTATATTACAATAAGTGTAATCAATTATATAGCTAGTCAATTAGTGTAATCAATTACAATTAATCAATTATATAGCTACATTGGCAGAAGAATCTGTGACTGATTTTTAACAACCCAGTATCTTAACAAAAAAGCATTAGTTAAACTAATACACTGCCGAATTCTGGAGTAAGTGGCAGACGTAGGACACCAATTAGGATACGTTGTCTTACTGGAGTTCGAACGAATAAGCATGGATATGGGTCTAGTCGAGGAGCAGTTCAAATTCTTAATACAAATTGAGTTCACTTTGTACGATCAAAGATAAAGCACAGTAAACCTGTCATAAAAATAAAATTACAAAAAAACTGTAGAAACGTGTATTTATGTGTTCAGTAACGTATGCTACCCATACTTCAGTAAAAATGATCGAGAAAGCTAGATATTGCGCCAATTTCAGAATAGAAATGTTAATTCATAAAACATAACTTCCATTTCTCTGGATGAACGGTTTATGAAACACTACTAAGCTTAAAATGTACTCATGATTCCCATTTCAGGCCCGGGACGTACTACGATTGAATTTGGACGGTGAATACGCACTACTCGTTGGAGGAGTGAACGTCTCGATTTATTGTCTGGGCATGAACGTGTCTGAACCGCGGGAATATTTGTCTCTTCCTGCAGGAGAAGAGGGCAACTACGCCGAAATTTACTCAAAGAGGTAACGTAAAGTCTCTGAAAATCTTATTTCCCTTGTCTGGAAACCAAAGTGTTTCCAGAAATCCAGCGAGGGAATTTTGTATTTTTACATCGAATCGGACAGTAGATGATAGCGTCTTTTAACAAACAGCGAGATTTTTCTCAACAAGTTTTACTTTGTTCCATGCGTGCCATTGAAATTTTAACACTTATTCGGGCCTGCAAGTGTCAAACTATATTTAAAAATGTCCGTTGAAATACATTTTGAAAAATCCATGAGTGTAATTTTTAATTGATGTAACGCTTGTGGCAATAAATTGTATTAGCCTTTCATTTGATCTAACCGTAAAATTTTCTCATTGGTCAGGCTTATCAGGCCAGACACGTGTCCTTATGAAGGGAAGCGGCATCGCGAGTGCGCTTGCATGCAAGATGAGAGCGGACGGGCAGGCCTTACAACATTCAGCAGAATACGGTTAAACGTCACAACTCTCTCCGTTAACAGTAAGATTCATCAGTCAAACGTGAAGTAAAACGTTGGTGGTGGTGGTAGATATCTTTCTCATTAGTCGCGAAGTGATTGTGGTACCGTTTGCCATTATATTTATTGGTGGGATATTTTGCCTTGAGCAGCACAAATTTACAAGTCTTTTCAAAAAATACATGCTATCTTTGTCAAATTTTTTTGAATTTCATGTGTTGCTCGACAAAATGCTTTACTGTTTGACGTTTTTTAACAAATGATATACGAAATATTGAGCTAAATCGTTGCACGTGTTAAGATATAAGATTCTGACGTTTTCCGAGCCAAATGGAAAAGCAGTTTAGTTGGGTAATTAACTAAAATTATTTTTCAGTGTATGATTTTACATTCGCCTTCGCCGTTGACGGGCGTCAGGTTGCGTACGGAGAAGCCGGCGATTGTTATAGCATGGCTGAGTGTCCTCAGGGCGCTTTCTCAATCAATTTAGTGGGCACGTCGTTCAAAGTGTCTGACAGAACAACGTGGGTAGGATATGGCAACAAAGCAGCTCACTGGATCAACAGATTAGATGTAAGTAACTACAGCTACATCACAAATTTGCGAACATGAAATAAACATTCTGTAACCGACTTTTGTCATTACTCACTGAATTAAAAACACGAAATACACCAAAAACACATACAGCTGATTATTGTGCCTTTCAGGACAGTCAACGGATTATGGGTCGGTGTGGAGGCTACTGTGGCACGTGCGCTCCAGATCCCAAAATTGGTCTCAAGTTAGACATCCGCACTCCCACCGCCTAAACTTCTGCTGAACTTGTGTCTCAGCGGATCACCTGAGCAGTTCGTTTCGAGTCACTGCTCCCTGACACTTTTTCTTGAAAATGTACAGAGCTCGTCAAGTCGTAATATATTCAATTACCACTCGGTTTCAGTCATCGTTCTCATTTTTTCGGACATATGTAATCACTGCTTACCATTTCATGCCTCATTCGCTAGAGTTATTAGCATCACTTTATTCTTTTCATTCCTAATAATTAAGCTTCTTGTCTCGTGTACAAGAAATGGCAAGCTCTTGTGAGCTTTGAACGGAAAATAGCGTCATCTAGGTACATGTTAACAAGTGAATGTATTGCTGCGCACATTTGACTTCCACGCTATGGCAATCTTTTTTCATTCGTTTAGACTAACATAAACGGATGTGCTATTTGTTTGTGCCAAATTGGATATTTGTTAGCACGAGCTCTCAGGTCTCATTGTCCATTGATAGCTGTGAGGTGAAAGTGATCGTACGGAATCTAGTTGAGCTTCGGAATATGGACCAAACGCATATTGCATCGTGATTGCAGAATGTATGTATTAACCGCATTTCCTTTTTTTCTAATTTAATTGTGTATAAGTTCCCTGTAGTATTGGGAAAAAAAATTCACAAGCGTTAAACATTGTTTCGTGTTGAATGTCTATGTTTGATGTTACAATGGAATCTCATTAAGTTTAGGTCAATCATTAGCTGAGAACACAGTTTTTAAAATTAGGATATAGTACCGAACCTAAAGCACATTTTTTCATAAAATATTTCGCTTTATTAGTACAGAAGGGATTGCTTAATTATCTAGCACCTGGAAGTAACTATTCTAATGTATAAGTTATATATACTTTGCTAGCATTTTCAAAAATTTCAATTTAGAAGTAGTTTCGGTCCTCAAACAGTAATGATCCTATAACTTATTTACTGATACTACGACGTAGATCTGATCTCTCAGGAGTTTAGCGCTTGTTTATGTTCTACCTCAAGGGCAACGTTGCTCTCTAACGAAGCCGACTTGTTTTGGTGTCAGTTGGTCGTTGAATGTTTTACTGAGGAATGATTTTAATGGACGGTAGTGACTGTTCACAATACTCTCTCCTATGATCTGATCGATATAAGCACCTCAGCGAGAATCTTGAATCTATAAACTTACCTCAAAAGCTCATTTTGAAGGCGTGATGTGCTCAGCTGAAGCCAATATCGGGGCACACTGATAAGACGAAGTCATTGACATTAATATACCCTCATCCCTTCAACACAAAACAACAGTAGTGAATTTCAACCATTTCTTGTTACTTTTTAAGAATTCGTCCGTTTTCAATAGTACACCGAGACGAAACGCGTGACGTCACACTCGTATGTGCTAGATTGGAGATGACGTGGAGCACAGATGGGATTCAGAGATTTACTCGGAAATGAGCTTTTCATAGTCATTCACTGCCTATTTTGTTATTACATCAAATTGTTTAGCTTTAATAATTTTAATTGTTTTCTAGCTTAGCAACAATAGAGCTCTGCTTTCGTGTGCGACAGTGTAAATAGTTCGTGTCCCACCACGCCACGGAACGCGTCTCTAATCCCTTCTCATCAGATTTGTGATTTGAGAAACTCCAAGTGCCATACGGAAAATCCTTTCTCAAGTTTCTTCCAAAAGCTACCCTTTCAATGACTCACCACTGACATTAATATGAGCGCGTATCATTCCAGGTTTTCGAGCTCCATCGACAGCCGTACTACTCGTACTCCAGAATTTATTAACAAATTAAAATGCATGTAGAATTATGTTCTCAATTTATATTTTTTCTACAGCGCAAATTCGGTAATGTATGAAGTTTTCGTTATTTTTTACTCATTATATTCATTGTGCTGATATTACGAGGCGAAAGTCCTGATACATCTTGCGTTTGCCGTGATATGGAAAAATCAATTTAACTTAATTGGTACTCATTTTGCATTGCTTCCCCCCGTCTGTATCCTCTAATCAATTCCGGCATTACTGACGTGAGTGTAGCGAAGACCTACCGTCTTTGTGCTAAATAATTTCACTGCCCCTAGGAGTCATATTTTATTGCTAACACGAGTCAGCTTGGTTATTAATTCATCTAATACTTGAGAGGGAATATGTTTCCAGGGTCGATCTATGCTACTTTAAGTCTGGCGAGTTGAGTAGCACTGTAGCTATTCTCCTCATATCTTTACTTTCGTACTATTTGCAAGTTAATACTATATTTTATAAGAAATAAGAATTACGTAGGGGTTTCTGTAATTTTCACTCGTCAAGCACGTAGGGTTGCCTGACTGAGATGTGAGCTGACATTGAATGCAATCTGGTAAAGAGTTCAAGGCACTTTACAATAGATGCGTTTGTTTACACGCATGGTTGTATTTTAAGTTCGTAGCATTGTTCATCTCACTGCCAGTTGTCTTATAATCATATATCAATAGGTGCAGCTAGAACAATGTTGTGCATTTTTTTTCTCTGGAATTCATTTTTGTTTCGAATTCATACCTAGATCGTTAACGTGAAATTAATTCGATGAAACCTCGGATGGGCAGAGCGAGTAATTGCGTTCGGTATCATAGCTGCGACAAATAAAGTCGTAATTTTAAGACTTTTATAAAAAGGAGTGCCGCAGGTCGTCATCCATGACTTATTTTCTCTGCTCTCAAAGTTTATGAAGTTGAAGACTCACTGATCTAGGAACTCGCGAATGAATATAACCGCAAGAACCTTAGCCAAGCATAAACTCTGTAAATAGTTGTACATAGGTGTTGTAAAGTGTAGACTGGTACATCCGTGTCTCTTCTAGTCAATCCCAAACTTATATTTTCTCGTTTCTTCGATGTTTCTCTTGTCTACGACTCTTGGTGGCCATTACATGTACTTGACGCTCTCAGGCCGATCTTTTCAGCACGACGCTAATTTCGATTTCCGAACTCGGCACCCGATGTAGTGTATTATATTTTTCAGGACTATTCTCTACTTACGCATTCTTTGAAGAACTAGACACCATATTCATCAAAAAAATCTTTTGATTTCAATTTGTCTATGCTAAGTAACGCCTAAACTACATTGCTCTTACAATTATTCGCGTTAAGTTGTCAATGTTAGAGAAAGGTTATTATTGACTATACTTCTTTCGCGATACATATATAGGTCTGTCATTCTATTTTAGCTGAAGACTATAACTTGTCTGCGTCTCTTTATTTGACGAAAGAAGTTGATAGCATTCAATTTTCGTTCTACTAAAGTTCAGCAAATTTTCAGCGCAATTAAAATTTGAAATGTATGTATTCAACTGTCCGTATCGTAACAATTTTTCCCGTTCAAGTATGAAAGCTGCGCAGGGTACGTGTTGTCAATGCGATAAGTAGCTTAAAAGCTTCATTCTGTGTCCCAGTTCTGGCGTCATTCCGAAGTGGATTTAATCTGAGTAGAACGCCTCGATACGCTAAATCATCCCTATGATCGGTGTACTAATTTGGTGCTCCTTCCAATAGTGGTGCGCTCCCCAGCTACTTGTTAACGGCCGATGGGTGTTCGCCGTTGACCCTAACCTGGTTAGTAGCTAATAAATAGGCCTCACCAAGACTTTGTATCTCTTATACTAGCACAACAGTCTCCACAGAGTACTGAATGCATCATTTTCTCACTAGAGATAGCTATCCGATTCCTTTGATAAAATGTTGATGTTTCTCAAATAAAGCTCGACATGGAACATGGAAAATCAATATTTATCTCGTTCCTTTGACAAGGTCCGTAGTTTGTAGCACAAGCTAGTCTGAAATGAGTTAGATTATTTTCCTGGGATACAGGTAGTATTGAATTGATGATCAACTTTCAATATGATACGCGTACTAATTAACATCGCCTGCGATGGCTTGGTAGTTTTCGATAAATTCCGACGAAAGTAACTTTCAGTGAGAATCATTCACAAAGTATTATCGAATGAGGCTAGTCTCGCATACAGTCATCCTTATCATTTTGGTTGTCACGTAGGACGAGAAAACTCGTTTCTATAACGTCATCGTATGATACAAGGGATGTACGAGTGTATGCATTGCATGGGATATAGATGAAATATCGGTGACTGATTTCTCACGACCAGTTACCTTTGTAGTCAATCTTACAAGGTCTGCTAGTGCTTGAAGAATCTCATTCAGCAAAGTGTGGCTTTAAAAAATCAGTTACTTATGTTCTACCTACAGCAGGATTATGAAACATTGCTTTTTAGCTAAAATTCTTCACAGGCGGGAACTAAGCAATTTTATCGCCATCGTTTGCTGAAGCAGATCTATTGTTAGGTATAAGTTCTGTATGTAGAAATTCTGTATAAAAGTGTACAGAAAGATCTGACCTAAAACGATGTAATTGTAGCCCGCAAGTTGATGATTAGGATTTCTACTTTTATGGTAGCTTTTAAAACATATTTCATGTTCATTGAATAAACAAATCTACTTCATTAACTCGCAAGTTTGTACTTTACTTGTATGTAAATTATTCCATTGAATTATTAAACAAAATCCGAATTGGAATCTTGAGGTTGGCGACGGGATATAGTGAGTAAATCGTCAGTGCTAGATTTGTGTAGTAATAAGAGTTGATGTGTAGACTCGAGACCATACCGAACACCTATCAGCTTTATTATTAAATTTCACATTTCTTCCCTCGTACTAAAGTGAATTGTGTTTTTCAAAATGGGTCATTAGTTGAAGTAAGTCATATGATTTGTTAGACACAGTGATATGACCCTATTCAAATGACTAGTTTTGAATTCTAATTTGATAATGCAGCTGCATTATCAAATTAGAATTCTCATTCGTGGCACTTTGACAAAATTGTTAAATATGACATTTTCACAAAATTTTTATATCTTTTGTGATATATTATTGGAGTAAAAGTTTTTAAAAATCAAAAGTACCACATATAATTTTTCCTGGAGTTTATAGTGGTGCCATAATAACTATCAATTCTTCTTTGTTACGACGTGAATGAATTAAAGCTTCCAAACCTGCCAAAATCTCACTCCATCCACCATTCTGCAGTTTTTATATGGTTGTATATTAGATAATTTATTCAATAAATGTATTTGTACAAAACGAGTTTTCTAACCTCACTTCGAAAAAAGAAACTCCATTATGTTCAGTTCTTATATTTGCAATGTTCATCCAGATCATAATTAGCGAAGCATCCAAAAGGGTTACTCAACCTCTCTTTGTCGTGCCTGATCTCAAAGTTCTGCAGCTTGAGGCCCATTAGCTTGGCAGCCAGCTCCTCCATAATCCTCCCAGTGCACAGGATGATTTTAGCATCAGGTTTACTCACCATCTTGATGGTGAGAGCGACTTTGGTGAGACAGTCTTCCTCCAAGTACGGGGGATCGGCCACGATCACATCGAAGCTGTCGCGCAGGTGCACGGGTACGCTCAGCGGGCTGCGGTAGTCATAGAGCACGAAGTCTTCTCCGTACACAGCGAAGCGAGAGTCGAACTCAAACACATTCACTGAAAACATTTAAGATTATTTTAACGAGTCACTCAGCACGCCTACCAAGTTATAATTATGATATCGAAGCCTTGAACTCGAAGATTATTGTTCACATGGTGATTTAGACCAACCAGTCTGTATAATGTATACTTCGCTTGAAACAATGAAGTCAAAAGTGTGGTACTAAGATGAGAACATGGTCTGGTCTGGCACGTAAAAACTGGAAAATTTTATCAAATATTCAGACAGTGAAAAAAATATTCGTCAAATATAAATAACGTGGAATAAACTGATGTGACGAACATACCGTGCCTAAATATGCCACAGATTCACAGGAAAGTACGAAATAAAGGCTATTATGTAGCTTCAGTAGTTTGACTGACTTTGTATATAATGTGCGACAGATATTATAATTGTCAGAAGGTGCTTAAACTTCTACGACCAGTGAGATTAACAATTTCATATACTGTAAGAATATGTAATTGGTATCGCCCAGTTTACTGTACTTTGTCGATGCTACCCAATTAACCAGATACTCCATTATTAGCAACTACCTCAAAAAAAAATGAGTCACATAAGTCTCCTGAATACTGTAGAAAAATAAATCATATATTTCAAGAACCTTACACAGACATGACGAAAAAACATTTCAAAACATAAAAATATCTCGGACCTGAATATCTAACATTAAATTTCTAAATACGTACGATAAGTAAATAAGCATATTGTAACAGTAATATTGAATACCGAATTTTGGTGCAAAGAGTTTCACTCATTTGTCTAAACAACTTCTAAACGTCTCTAACATAACGATATACGATTCTTAACCATGACAAGTACCACATATTTGCTGTGCACTTACAATTTCGCTGTTAAATCATTCTAAATATGCAGCGAAATATTCTACTTTTAAAAAGTTCCGATTTGCCATTCGTAACTTGTGCGGCTATAGCACTCTGAACAAAGAAATATGCCCAGAGAATGCTACAATGAACTCCCATGAGAAAATAAGAACATTTCACACAAGTATTCATTTCAAGGGTTACCAAAACTGGCGCATTTCAAAAAGTAACAAGTAACTGCGGCATGGACCAGGAAACTTGCCGCTATGCTTCAACTCAAACGGATATACTGTAAATTATTTTCCAAGGCACTTAGTAACCACAACCCTGACAGGTAAGGTACGTCTCAAAAGTGTAGCGCTATCATGTAGCACGACTTTGCTCTTTCAGGAAGCATTGGGAGGGAAATGATCAATGCAGAAATAATACAACTCAAACTCTCGTGATCCATACATATTTTCCAAAGAAGTTGGTGACAATCGTAGAGAATTAACTCCTTTATGCCGAAAGTTAGTTAGAACGTAATTTTAAGATCAGCAGAAAAAAAGATTGAAGCAGACTCAAATAAATCCATTGTAATCTGTACTGAATCATTCAACATTTAAATGAATTCTATAACCATATGTTATTACGAACGCCACGCATGAATGTTATAAATTACAACTCATAGGAAACTTCTGAATTAAAACCGTTCCAAGGGAAGGTTGTCAGGCACAAATGGATTAACCCATGTATCCAAACTATCCTAAATATTGTCAAATGAGCAGTCAGAGTCGCTGACCTACTGTCCTAAAGTGAAAATCATTCCCGGGATAATTTTACGAAAGAATGTAACGCGTTAGACACTCAGAGCAATACAACTAGTGCCTTCCACTGCCAGGTGCGCACATACGGCAGGGCATTCAACGGAAAATGTCTTACTCAAGTCGTATAAATTTCAACACAAAATAGGTGACGATTATTTCAACTAAGTATTGTACTACATAACAAGTATCCGAAAAAATCGCTCCTGAACTACTGAGGTTCTCCGGTGTATGTAAAGGGTGTCCGCTAAAAAAGAAGCCAATATAAAAAACGCTATAGTTTGTAAAATCTGACAGCTAAAAGGCTCAAATAGGTTTCATTGAAAAGAGCAAGATTTAAAAATTTCGTTTTGTTAAAAATTTGACATTCTACATGATCACCAACAGACTTTGTGGTCATGTAGACAGCACATTCTACCTGATCAGACCAGATTTTTTGATGACTGCATTTCATATGGTTTTAAATAAAGATCTTTTTTGAGATTAACACAAACAGTGGTTTTCTTTACTCGTGCCTCAGTAGACAATTTCCTCACTGATTTCGTTCAATCAACTTTAATTAAAATCCATACCACGTCAATTCTTGCTTCTGTCTGTGCTGCTTGTAAATGGCCTGAATTTCCTTTATTCAAATTATGCACTGAGCCGGGAACATTCCACTTGGCGCAATTGGTTTGAACTGTTCTTTTTAAGTAATCATGTTCCAAATCTTATTCGAAATCGACGAATTGTACTGATCACGGATCCGTGCTTAATCAATTCTTCCACGACAAATTATCTCGTTTTGACTCTTGATTGTGCCATTCTTTGGGCTAATAAACCGCGAATGAAATTGAAGTTCTACAGATGTACCTGTATATTCAATACATCGTATGTATGACGCCAACTCAAATTTTAGATCCTGCTCTTTTTAACGAAACCTATTTCAGCCTTTTATCACTAACAGTTTACAACCTACAGCGTTTAAATCGGCTGCTTTTTAGCGGATTCTCTGTACAATCGGCCAAGATGGGGTAAAGCTATAATTATGTAGGTAATACCTAGTCTATTTGCTGAGACATAGCTGTACTATATTGTAGATAAAGTTGTATGTGATCTTTTTAACGCACGTACCCGTCATACCCATAATTTTTTAATTTGTATCATAGGCTTCACGTTACTTGAGATGCAACGCGCTGTTCCGTCAAGTCACTGCAAAAAATACCTTGCCCACGCTAACGAAGTGCGATTTTTTTTGCAAATATACAATATAGTACGGAAAAATTTTAGTAAATATGAATCAACAATAACAAACCATAAATACATATCCAATGGTTTGCTACAAACCATAAATACACAACCAATGGTTTGCTGCTCAGAACATCTTGAGAAGTCACTATTCCACAGAAGCAATAGCTACGAATGATGCTATTAGGAACTCAAAACACAACACAGAATTCTCTTGGGATTTCAGAAAGAGATCAGAATGCTCCAGAATGCACCTAAAAATAGTGCTGTTTATATAGTTTTCTATATGCTATTGCTAATATCACCATCGTGCTAATTACTACCTACCAGCATACTTGTATTAAGAGCAACTCCTCAGAAAAACAGACAAATCCTAATCCTCACCCTTGGCCTGATGCTGCATGCCCCTCAATGACCGGTAGAGGGTAGGTGAGGCAATGCACGCGATGCTGCCAGCGCCATCACCCGATGCTGATGCGAGGCGTAAACACTCCTGAGCAAGACACTCTGCTGTTGCTTTGCTGTACCAAAACTGGCTCAGATTCTGAAATGAATTCCAGCTTCAGTCATAGGTACTAGTTAGTATCATCATAATATAGTTTCATGGATTTTTGTCTCTGTGAAACAGAATATTGTGTGCGGTTGCTCGGTTGCACGAAATCTGGCTCAGATTTGAAAATAATGGACCCCAGTATCAGTTACATGTACTAGTATCACCTAAGTTATGCAAATTTGCGTCTCTGTGAACTGGAATACAGCGATCTTGTATGAGTGAATGGTCACATTTTTTCGCAATGAAATAGTACAGCAAGTTTTTCAAAAGAAAAATTACAGAAATCTGTGACTGAATTGGAAAAATTTTAATAAAATTGAGCGTATAATATTTCTACTGAATATTATAGAAATGGGAATTTCATAAAAAAGTGTACAAAACATTGAATAGAATGAAGGTGTAAAACAAGTGATTCATTTCTAATATCAAGATCAAATGGGTGGGAGAAAAAACTAATAAATCCACATCAGTGGATTTCAACCTTGAAAGGTTGAAAGGTTACTTTGGGTAAAAAAAAACTGGCAAGTAGAAAAATGTAAGGTATAGGTACCACCGCATACCTTCATACATCTATGTATGTTTCAGAATATATTTCATGAGAAAAATATAGCAAATGATGTAATTGAGACCAATTGCTTTAGAGATTCAGCAACTGGGCATTGCAGAAAGTACCTATGCAGCATGTAATAGTCAGAGACTGAATGTTTGAATAGTATGGTTGACACAAGCTGATCAATCAGTCCAAAACTTAAGAAAATGAGTGAGATGTGCAATAGAGCAGATTATTCAGAGTTTATTTCATTAGGAAAACAGAAAGTGTGAAAAAGTGATGATTAAATTGACAGTTGTGCCTAAAACAAGCCAATGCTCCTACTTTTCGAAGCAACACAACTGCACGATCTAGGTTGACTGAAAATCATCTTGGATTAAATTTGACATCAAACAAAAGCTTAGGGCACAGATGACACTAGTACTTGAAAAACTATTGATTCCTAGTCTTACGGTTTTTAGATGATAGGTTGTGGACTTGTAATAATGTAGTGATATAGAGTACTTAAATATGGGTAGTATTAGGTACCACAACAAAATTATTCCATATTGAATGACAAAGTAAAAACACAAAGGTAACATATATTATTTGATGACATACTTTAACACTCTTTTCTCATATAAAAAAAAATGCAAAGGCTCAATTTACTCAAACATAGACCATTGGTCACTCATGTGGGTCATTTTTAGGATGACTTTTCCTGCAGGACCATTCTTGCTGGTTGACCAAGAAACAGAATAGAATGAAATAGTGTCTTGGGTGTCTCTCACAGACACCCAAGGAGTCTAGCAAGAGAGGCACAACAAGTCAATGAACTTTTTTCATTTCTACAACCTGTGTTCAGTAGACACCATCACTTCCATTACTTCCTTCTACTTCTACTCCTGCATTTCAACAGATTAAAAAAATGCAAAGATGACTAATCACACTCACAGTCATCAGTCTTCCCACACAAACCTCAGAATATTCATTTGAGTCATTTTGCAAATTTAGGAACCTTTTCCTATCTAATTTGATAGTCTGTCCTTCACATCATCAGCAATACTGAAGAAATTGCATGGTAATTGCAACTGAAACAAGTTCAACATCTTAGTGTAATGCAAAAAATCCTGTACTAGCTAGTTTATACATTAAACTATCATGAAGTACTCTTAGTGCCACATCAATTCATGCTAATGATTATCCTCTACTGACACATTACTGATTCCCCCCACTTGCAACAGATGTTACTGATTCAATTCTACATGCAAAATACCACAACACCATAAATTCCATCACAAAAATTTTTCCCTCATTTATTCTTTCAGCAACTCTTTATTTAACACAATAAAAAAAAAAAAGTACTATAATATCCCTAGAAATTACATTCTTTAAAATACAGAAATCAATAGCACATAGCCTATATTGTCACAGCTATTCGTCACTTGCACCCACAGCAGTCCGAAAATTTTACCTAAAAAAGATAATGTGCATTAGAATTATGATTTTCACCTGAATACATACCTATACATATTTACCTTTACGTAACCCTTTAAAAAATTAAAAATTATATCCAAATGTAGTTGAAACATGCATCTATGCACTGTAAGAAGGGAGTAGTGATTCAATAATAATAGTGGGCCTAGCAACAGAATCACACAATGTTTTAAAAAACTTGAAGCACTTACCTGCACTCAAGAGAGCTCTAACTCAAATAATTGGAATCCCACTCTTGAGATCAACCAAATTGGGCACACACATTCAGATTGTTAGCACAAGGTCTGTGGATGCGAGAGTATACTGCACATGACCATTAACATTTGCTGAGAAGTTAAGTGCAGCAATCCCTCATTTATTCCCAGTATTACATTCCAGGACTACCCATGATTGGTAAAAATCCACCAAGTAGCAGTGCCAAATACTTTGACCTTTCCAAACCTTCAAACTTTCTCTACACTGTCAAAAACTAAATCTTCACTTTATTAGTAACAGCACACAGGTATAAAACTATTCCAGTGTGACAGGTAAGCTTACTCTGAATAACAGTGCACGTGCAAGCAGAACCTATTTGAGTGTGATAGGTAAGTTCACCATGGGTAGCCTGTATGTATTGGCTTCAAAGCCACTGATACAGAACACAATGATGTGACTAGTCGTCTCCCACCCATCAGCCAATAGAATCCTGTGCACAGTCTCACATCAGTGCAACCCTTTGTGTTTTAAAAGATGCAGACATCTACGCAGCACATGAGTAGATGCCAGTATCATATTTTATATGGCCAAATACTGTGAGTTATACTTAGATTTAAGGATTTATGTTGATAATTTTTTTGCTGTTTTCTTATTTTTAGGCTAAGAATGTTACTTTTTACCAATAAAACAATGAAAACACTACATTTTAATATATCCACATAGCATGAGTTCCTGCATTATACCCCAAAAAGCTATGATTTTATTACTAGTTAGCTTAAAGCCTCCTATCCATATGAAATGTAACTCAAAGAGAGCAGGGAGAAGAAGGGATTACTTAGTATGAACTAAAACATGTGAAATCTATGTACAAATATGTTCCCACACAAGATTCCCTGCATGTAGAAAAGCAAATTAAGAAGAAAGAGGAGGAAAAACAAAGAAGAGATAAAGAAGAGGCAAAAACTGAAAGATGCAAAGTGGGCACAAAAGATACAAGTCCTGAAGGCCTATCTAAGGTAATTTAGCAGTGCCCCTAGGGTTGTGAGTCCTCACAGCATATGATGGCCAAACGTGTCAAACCTATTACCCCATACCCTCTTAAGGGAGAAAATTTGCAATATAAAATAGGTACATATGTTTATCATAATAACCTATGATGCACTGAATTCTTGAAAGGTAAACCACAATTTAGCAAGAGATTACTGTAAGAACTTGTTAACATTTACTCTGCCTTTTTGTATCTTCTTCTGTCCAGAGATATTTTCTGTTCACCCCTCAGTGTGAATGCTTCTCTAGAACACAGTGAAATCAAATCAAAACCTGAAGCACCACTGAGATAACTCAATTTCTAATTGGAATTACTGGAAATACTTACAAAAAAATACTGTACTTTAATATAGACAAAGACTCCAAGATAAGTATCTATTAATTTTGAGTTCTCTATAGCTCAGCAATTGCCCACTTCAATATGATATATTTTAAAAAAGCTTCAAAAAGCTACCCTTCATAAAATTTTTGATGAAATCACCAAAAATTGCCAACACAATAGAACAAGCAAGAAAAATGATAACATCATAAAACCGACAAAACTCTTTAAAACATTCAATGAGACTCACCCAATTCTCCTCAAACTCTTCTGGAATATTTCCCTGCTGAATAAGGTTTAATTTCTCCTTTCTTTCTTGCTCTTCACGAAGAAATTCTTGCAGTGCCATCATAGTACTTTCAGAAAGTTCAAGATTGGCTAAAAGTTGTGTACAGTCACTCTCTTCATCATCACTCTGAACAGGAGTGGCCACTTCTGCTGAGCTACTTACAGCATCAATTCTATTAGAATTATTGCTGTCACTAGAATCAGCATTAGAACAGCAATTGTCTTCACAAGTATCACAAGAACTGCTCACTTGTGCAGATTGCAAATGGCAATTTCCCTTGCCCAATCTCAGAGGTGAGCTTGGCTTGCATGCTTCAGCATCACTTTGGCTAATCTGGCTTGCAGGTTCAATTTTGGTGCTACTAATGGAAGACTCCATGTTCTCAATTTCTAGATAACTCACAGAATTTTAACTGAATAGAAATAGACTTGTTATACCCTAACTCTTGATAGTCCTGAAAAGTGAGAAGAATACATGTAATACATAATATTATCTATTGTTTACTCAAAATTAAAATATTTTAAATGCATGAATAGGATAAGTGAATGCAATTAAGGAATTAAAAATGAATGGACTTTATTTTTTATGAATCACAAGATATTAGACAATAAAATCAAACAGATTAGGTTATTAGTTTAAAGCTTCCTATCCACTCAAAATGTGGTCAAAATAAACCAAAGAGAAGAGACTATTTAGTATGGATAATAGACAACAGAAAATTCATGCACAAGATGTGTTTCCACATAGGATTCCCTTTGCATACAAACAACCAGTTAAGAATGATCAAAAAGAAAAGACAAAGATGGTGTGAAAATTGAAAGTAGCAACAAGAACACAAACAATAGAAATCCCAAAGACCAATCTATAGCTGAGGTATCCAGCTTACAGTACCCTCTAGGGATGCCAGTCCCTACAGCATATGAGCTCTTCAATATTTCGTGTTGAGTTCTGAAGAGCTGAACAGGTTTCGC
>VOMN01042823.1:0-11445 GCA_014899125.1 Orchestia grillus
CCTCCCAAAAAACGAACATTCAACCTACCACTTGAATCCTACAAAAAAACGAACATTCAACCTACCACTTGAATCCTCCCAAACACGAACATTTAACCTACCACTTGAATCCTCCCAAAAAACGAACATTTAACCTACCACTTGAATCCTCCCGAAAACGAACATTTAACCTACCACTTGCATTCTCCCAAACACGAATATTCAACTTACCACTTGAGTCCTCCCCAAGAACCGAACATTTCCACCCACCTGAGCGCTATAGATGAAGTTTGAGAGGGTAGCTGGAAGAGGAGAGCTGTTTGCAGGAAACTGTTGACGGAAAAACTGGCTGGAACAGTGCGGGTTGCGCAGTCGCTCCCGCTCCAGCCCAGTTTGCATTCGCACGCCTCGTTGCCGGGGGAGCCTCGACAACTGCGGGGGGACCGGACCAGGCTACCATTGTATGCTGGAGCTTATTGCTCGCTGTAGACTAACCCTTGTTCTCTCTTCAGTGCTAGCCGATGTTTGAATTGAAAAAACGTAACTGGATACGCTGTAGCAAATGTGGCACGCGTCACATTCATCACCACATGTTAAAAAGTGGAGTTAAAGCCGGGAAAATATAAGTACCTCATACATAGCTACGCCGAATTTGGTAGAAATCTTTGGTCCTCCGTATTAATGGTTAATATTTTCCCGAAGGAACGAAAGGTGATAGGCTCCTTAAGTGTTCAACGAAAGTAAGGCTGGAATCTGCTATTTCTGTTACATTGCGATGTATTTATGAAGGATGGCTGTAGAGGAATGAGACAATGCAAGTGCATTTATTGCTCTAAAGCAGTGATGGAATAAGGAAGGCAGAATTCGAAACGTAAGTAAATTGTAGTTGGCCTTATATAATTCAAAGATTAAAATTTTGTCCCTCGCCTTAATGCATATGTGTTTGAACTCAAAAGCGTACAGATGCATTTTTCTCGATCCTAAAATACTCGCTTGCGGTGAACTTTCATTTGTAAGCCAAGAATAAGAGTACACACAAGTATCATTGTGTGAATTTACCGTTTTATAAGAAGGTCGAACAAGTACGGAAATGAACAAAGCATACACTGTCACAGCAGACCGTCTGCTTAAGGTACTACCAAAATTCAAAGAAACCTATCCTATTTGTCAATGTCCACCTGGAATTTCAAACTCGAGCACAGCAGAATTTGCTAGCGGCAGCTTGAGGCGAATGCTAACTACCGAAAACGAAACTACCATAACGGTCCTGCATGAATAAAGCGCTGGAGTCCTTCTTTGCCTCTGAAAATGACAACACTTCTTACGATGAGATAAGTAAACTTAACATTTTCTTTCGGAATACCTATGTCAACTCAAGTCAATCATCAACAGTCCTGTCGACAACACGTTCCGCCTCAAGTGATGAGGTCACAGGTTACCCTCGACTCATTTTGTCCCTCCACTATCCCTGGACTCATTTTGTCCCTCCACTTCCCTGGACTTACTTTGTCCCTCCACTTTCCCCGGACTCACTTTGACCTTCCACTTTCCCTGGACTCACTTTGTCCCTCCACTTTCCCCGGACTCACTTTGACCTTCCACTTTCCCTGGACTCACTTTGTCCCTCCACTTTCCCCGGACTCACTCAGCGTTTGGAGGGCAGCGAAGGGCAGCGCAGTCTTGAATCGAACAGCCGACCTCTGAATGATGACTCGGCAAATTCTCTCCTAAATCCTGCAGCTTTAGAGAGAAAAATATGTACATAAATCTTTCTTTTCCGTAATCCCAAATGAATATCTGAAAATTTTAGAAGGGAACAGTTGGATTGAATTGTCAGCTAACTTGTCTCTTTTAAGTGTTACAAAACATTTACCGCTGATCACCGGCTGTTCTCAGGTCGGTCCGTAGGAGCTTCGTTTGGTCAAGGCCAAGCTGCGTCGGAGTCCTATGAATTTCTCCAGTACATGTTACTTTGGGTGAATATTTTTTGTACACACAAAGACATCATAATATTTTTCGCTCTTGGTTGGCATCTGGATTCACTGTACGGCTGCCTATGATTTCAGTGAGCGCACGAATCAAATGCAGCCTTATTGCACACAGGTACTAGGCTGCAGCTAGTTTTGCATACAAAGCTAAATGCAGCCTTATTGCACACAGGTACTAGGCTGCAGCTATGAAGTTTTGCAAACAAAGCTAAATGCAACCTTAGCTCCAAAAAATTAGGTCTGCAGAGGGTTACGTCAGATACTCCTCCGCATGAGACAGCTACACTTAACGGGTGAAAGCTCTAAAATTTTCCCGTATTAAACGTAATGTACATGCTAACCTTTGCGTGCTCCAATTAAATGAATCTCTTTATTTCTTTGTGAAATTGGATCAGAAGTTTTTGTACAATTCAGTCTTGGTATCCATCTTCGAAATCAAATTCTAATCAAATTTCAAGCACGAGATCTCCTTCCTTCCCCCTGTACCACTCACTTAGCCCGAAGAACTATCAGTGCTAGTAATCAAGAATGGACATGACGGTAAGTTTTCAAAGAATGTCCTCAAAATTAAAGGCACTTGAAACACTGACTTCGCAGACTAAACTTGAACACTGTTCCTAAAATCAGCCGCACGCTCGCTACGCAACATCTCTTTTGCAAGTCAAAGAGCCAAATCTACAATGGAAATTGACAGAAAATGACCCAGCGGGCTTTGAAAAAGCACGTTTGTCATATTCTTAGGAAGAATGAATAATTACTGTGAGAGCAAAGACTTTTATTGTCACCTGAGCGCCCTGGAAACCAGAAAGGGAAAATTCTAAATGAATTCAGTGTTCCAGTTTCACATGAAAAATTGGTGGTGGCGATTCAGTATTGGACGTGGGTGTTCCCAGGCCAAATTAGAGATTTATTTTTGCAATCAACCGTGAGGGTGAACTCAAGCAAAGTCGCATGTTCCTACTTGCATTGAGAAAAAAAATGAAAGAATGGAACTAGTTGTGCTCGGATGTCCGAACTGGCGTCAGCTGTAGCTCAAGAGAGAAAAACGTGAAATAAACTTAACCTATAAGTTGAAATCCAAATAAATTTTTTACCACTCGAGCTCCATAATTTCCAACGGCAGCTTAAGGTGAAAGCTAATTACCAAAAATTAAATTCTTATTCCTGCCCGGAGAAGAGCGTTAGAATCCTTCATCTTTTCTGAAAAGGACAGCAAATATTTACGATGAGACAAAGAATCAAGGAATTCTTCCCGTTCAATTAGAGTATCCCCTTCAACTCAAGACAACCATTTTCCATTCAACTCATAATGGCAAAAGTGTATCCCTTGCATAGTTACTCACATTATGACATGATTTTTGCTTCTAACATATAAATGTTATTTCCTAACTCTTTTTATTGCAAAACGGTAGAAAATTATTTTCATATCTACGAAATTTTCCTTTCGTATTCTACTCGTATCACATTTATTATAAATGTCACATTGACGAACATTTGTTTTGTGTTTAGTTACGAAGAAATGAGAAATTGGGGTTACAACCCAGGAAGGAACAAGCCGGAAGAAAAATATTGTTACAAGGTGGTATAAAACTGTGCCTGACACTGAAATTTAGAACCAAAATTCCGGTAGCAGTAATGTTTTTGAGGACGTACCGCAAATATGTTCCGTACAAATTTTCCCCTATCTTGTGCCACCTATACGTACATATATCCAACATACAGGGCGCGTAAGGTATCTGAGAACACTTATATTTTTGTAACTTAAAATAACCCGATAATAATTCTTGTATTCTTTATTTCAGAAGATTCCATGGCAGATACTCCTATAACTAATCAAGTGAAAAGACACACTGTAATAGTGTCTATAAAAGTGAAACAGGAATTTAGAAATTGCAAGATTTCTTGAAGTTACCAGACAGATCTTTCGTTTGTAAAGTTAGGAGCTGAATGAAAACAATGGAGATGAATTGGCCACGAGCAAGAGAAAACAGCATTGTTCAGGCTCTGACTCACTTAGAACACCTGAGTTTGTCAGAAGAGTGCATGGCATGATCGACAAAAATCCTAGGAACCTTCCAATTTGTATGCGACATCTTGCCAAAGATCTTCAAGTCTCTGAAGGAACAATAATGAATGTTGTTCATCAAGACCTCGGATACAAATCATAGGTTCTTAGGCGAGGTCAGCTTATATCGACGAAAAATCAAACGATTCGTTTAATTAGTGCGTGTTGTTTTTCTAAGTGCGTAAGGTGTCCTCAGATACCGTACGCACCCTGTATAATGTAGCAATCCAAAGATATTTCAGAAATAGGTGTCGTACAGATAATCAAGGGAAATTTAATGCGGTACGCTGCCAAGGATAATACTTAAATTTAAAAATCCCGCATTTAAAATGATAATCTGTTTGAAGACTTTTTCTGAAAAAGAAGGGCTGAAAAAGAACGAATAGAGAATTTAATCATACAAACATACATGCGAATCTACTATTCACTGCTTCATTGAAATTTTACATCAAAGCTACCAATCAAACACGTGTATACAGCAGATGCATTTAATGACATAACCTTAAATAAATTTTCTTGAAAGTCTCGGAACAAACGAAGGTGACATTTAATTCCACCCACCTCGATGCCAAGTGAACTTCAAAGCTCTTACCTCTCCATTGAGGCGAAGATTTTTAATACATCCTTTGAAGTATTCATGATCTTCGCTGTCATCGCTTTTAGGAGTGGCCCTGGAGCCAAGTTGCAGGGGAGCTCCTCGCGTGTCGAGCTGTCCAGTCAAGTCAGGGGAGTGGACTGAGTTGCGGCAGTAAAATGTCGTGGGCGAGGGACCTTCTGGCTGGCCAGAGGTCAGGTCTTTTTCGGGCTCGCCTACGCAGTTGTCAATTGCCATCTCCACCGTCTGAATGGAAGCGGGAAAGTAATAAATGGAGTAGAAGATTTAATAAAATAAAGTAGAAAGTGTGAGATGTCTATTGACTCATTTATTTCAGGTCAAGATGGGTCACTGACGATGTAGTTCACGTACTCAGTGAGCAACATTTACAGTAGCGAATATCGCAGTCACCGGGCGAAGTATCGCCAATGTGTGTACAGTAGTCAAATTAGGCAGTTCCGGCAACACGAAGGCGTTCCAATCCATTGGTTGGTTTGTTGCCTGATGTGACACGAACGTGTTTCATAAAGTGAAGGACAATCTACCATAGATTTGATGTCAACTGTCACTCGGAATTATTCCCACTCATCTTCGAAGGTTGCTTTTTAAATTCGCAATTCACAATGAGCTGCACCTGGTATTTGAAGCGCAAAATGAAATGGTGGTCGTAAGAATAAATTTACAGTCTTTCACCGACTGAAAAGACAGCGACATGTCGGTAGCGATTTGAATTAAATCAGGTAGAGCGGCAGCGGAAAACAACGGAGGGGAGTAGAATAATTGAATATTCGTTTTGACTTGCCTTGTTGCGCCAGAATATATCGATTCGATGCCACCGCAGGTCGGCCAAGGTGGCGTTGACGCTGACTTCAACAGACGCGGATTTGAGGGAGATGCGGAAGTTCGGTATTCCTTCTCTCAGCTGGAAGACCATCCCAATTTCTTTGTTTCCCAGGTTCCCAAGCGTGGAAAGCACGGTTCCATTTTTGGAATTGGTCAACAAAAATAACTGGAGCTGTAGTTTTGAGCAAGGATTCAGTGGCTGGAGCCAGAGCCAAGACCCAGATCCGGAGCTATGCGGGTCCCGTCCGGAAAAGTGCCGCGAGAGCATCTTGCAGCGCGGGCCGCTCGTCTGACTCGGGCAGACACACCTGCCAACTCGCGAAAACATAATCCTTTAACCCTTTACTGTCTGCGTGCATTTCAAAATCCACTTTCGAAAAGATGCCGCTAGTTTTGAGTAGCAAACTAAGAGCAGACTTATAGCACACACACATTAGGCTGCAGCTACTTGTTCGTACTAAGTTAAATGCAGCCTTATAGCACACACACACCCACATACACAGGTAAGGCCGCAGTTACTAGTTCGTATAAAACCAAATGCAGCAATATCGTCGTAATATTTAGGTCGGTAAAGGGTAAAATCATTCAGCCCTTGAGAAAGGAAAAATTTATAAATTGGTGTATTAGCTTCACTGTATGCTAGACGTACGTTTTTCAGTGAAATATTTAAAATGGTGCAGAGCATACATGAAAATTTTTCGACTCTTGATACGCTCTGACGATGGTACGTAACTGAGATTGTACTGATATTTGGGTCAAAATTTTACACAGTTGGTAGAGCTGCTAAAACTTAGAATTTGAACTGGTTTTCAACGATAATGGTCATATGACATCGGAATAACTTTATCAGAAATCCGTACTTGAAGCAGACACGTACGTAAAAAGCGGCTTTGAATAAAGCAACAGTAACTCTGCGAAACTTTCAAGATTTCCGAATTCCAATTTTTTGCACATAATTCACAATAAAAAGGGGCTCAACACCCAATTCTCTTCATTTTATTGTAGAGTTTTTACATAACATTCACGCATGGCTAAAATTCACGGAGAATGACGAATAAGGTAACTTCAAACCAAAAATTACGGCTGAAGAATGATAAAAGAATTCGTAAAGTTACTCTGACAGAAAATTGCAGAGCCTTCTCGCGATAAACACAGCGGCTTTTCGACGTAATCTCTTTTGAGTGAAAAATTCATAAGAGGATCAAGCAATTCTAGGATGTCATAGAGTGCAAGAAAAACATTAAGACAGAACCTGTGTCACTAAACCTCTTAAAAGATTGCTTCATATTGTCGCAGAAAGAGCAGATGGTCATTGCAGTTACGCGGGAAATTATATAAACTGCTCAAAATTTAGCAGAGAGCGTGTGCAGGTCATTATCTGCGTGGGAAAATATCTGTAAATAAATACCATAACAGATTTACGTGTGATTTGTATGAAAAGAAAAGAATGTAAGTGCATTTTGTGATGTGAATGATCAGTGTGCTCTCAAAGCAACGAAATAAATCCGCAAAATAAAGTGCAAATGCCAGGAACATGGAATATTAACTCAAGTTTTATGGCTTGAAATGACGTACATACATGCGTCATCATTTAAATTATTCGAAAAAAATGGATATTTGAAGTGTGAGATTAGAAAGCTAATCACAGTAAGTGCCCGATACTCGCATACTAGTGTGCTGTGCCATCATTGTTTTGAAAATTTCTGTATGGAATACTTTACACACAAAGAGAGGAACTAAAGAATGTAACGTATACAAGCTTTAGGGTACTAATCTGCTTTTGTCGTAGTGGTAGATAATTACAAAGAGTCTTACATTCAGTTCTGTTTCAACTAAATTTACTTTAGGTCGCATACACGAGCACAGAGTTAGCGAATCTCCCGGACGCCACTTGAAACTAATCATGAAATACAAGAGAACAATTGTCTCCGGCGCTACAGATGTGGTTCATGAAGCAAACAAACGATAATTGTTTCCTTTTTAAGGAGAAATTGTTTTTGAAATAGACAGGGTGATTGTTTCCCGTCTGGGCATAAACTGTTCATGAAACACAAACAGAAAATTATCTCATGTATCTACAGAAACTAGCCATGAAGCATAAAAAAACAGAATAACTGTCTCCTGTCTACAAAAACTGTTCATAAAAACCTTAAATAAAATAAATGTCTTTTGCCTTCACCAAAATTCTTCAAGTAACACATCCGCAGCAATTGTTTCCTGTTTTTACAGAAACTGTCTCTATAGGAACAAAATTGACGTTTCCGGAATGGTTGGACATTAAAAATAATCAGACACCACGTTACAAAGAGCGAGGCCTTGACTCTCCAGGCTCACAAGCACTCGAGACCAGTAGCATCAAATGCAATATGTTACTGTCCAAATTCTCTTGAGTTTAATTTCGTTCTGATCTCAATCATTACAGCATGTCTCATCAAAACACTGAAGAAAATGCATATAATGCCTCACAACAATCGAATTTTCCTACTTACTAAGCTTCAATTGCTTTTGTACGTGAGTACCTTATCTTTAAGAGGGACGTGTGTGCCCACGACGGAATATTCTACGATTACAACAATTGCATTTCAAGGACGGCACGAACTCACTTGTATCCAGGAGCAGATGGTAGACATCGACCGCCGTTGAGGCACGTATTTTCATTGCAGTCAACCAGCTTGCCGTTTATTCTCTTGTTCCTCATTGCATGTGCAAAAGGAGCCCGGTTCCCTGGATCACCGAGGCCATTTTGTCTCTGATCGTTCAAGGAATGTTCGCCAGGAAGCCTTGGAAAGGCACCTAATCGGCCCCCAATTTGATCCTCAAGCGTCGGATTGAGAGCGCTGCTCGTAGAGTTACTAATGCATTTGCAATTTGAGTCGAGGCTCAAGATAGGCCCTACGAAAGTGGCTGTCGAGGTCTGCGTTACAGAGTAGCCCTGCGACATGACCGAGCGGGGGCTGCAGCAGCATTCGCACGGCCTCTCACACCCCCTGCTGCCAGCCCGGCTCAGGCCAGACCCCAGGATGGTCAGCCCTGAATACTCCTCCACCTGAAGCAGTCACACTTGGATGAACATTTCCCTGAGCGATCTACTGTAATATTTAGGAGTGGAATTCAGATATGCAGTTGACGCACGTATCAACGGACTTTGTACCAATGAATTTCGTTGCACTTAGGGTACGGGACTTTGTCCAACTAGGTTGATCACAGAGTGCAATTCCAATTTCTCGAGTTGAGATTTCTGTGTAAGTTCAAGTTTTTCAACGTATTGGGTGATGATTTCCATGGGTGAAGCATTAGCGGACCGCTTCTCCCCTTTTTTAGTCCGTTGATCCGAGCTTCAAACATTCGTAGCGCAAAACCAGCAGGGTAACATAACAGAGATATAAAGATTTTCACACAGCGGAGCAATGAATCTCAGCCCTTGCATACGTTAGCTGCAGGTTGGTAGAAGACTGCTGGTGCCGCAAACGCAATAAATTTTGTTGTACTTGTCTTGTTCATTTATTGATCGGGGACAGGAATCGACACCGAATAAAACTTACGCGCACTGATTCGCAAGCTAGTACAATTTTGTGTAAAGTTGTATGAGTATTCTTAGGAATTCACTGATTGACAAGGTTAATTTTCGTATAAAATAAGATCCCATCTCATATTTTCGTGCGATGGTGAAAGATGGAAGCTGATTACCTTTTTCGTACATCAATACTTACTCGTTTAATTCAACCATGTACATATTTAGTATCATTGCTCGACATTTTTAATTGGTATGAATAATATATCAATCTTCAACAGTATCAATTATCATCATTAACATAGTAACTTTGATCAAAGCTTAACTCTTATTGTTACTCATGAAAAATGGCTAAAAAATTATCTGTATTTAATTTTTAGCGTTATTAAAAAGGAAACACTCCAAGCTTGCAGTAAACCACGCCATGGCGTAGTCAGACACTATTCTTAGCCTCAAGACGAAAGTAAGCGTAATCTTCTTTCTCGATTTCACGAATGTCGCCAGAAAAAGAGAGAACGAATCGTATATACAAAGATTTTGTGACAGTACTGGAATAAACTTTTGAAGTATTGTGTTAATTCTAGATTTAAAAACTCATTTGCACGCTATTCCCCATTTCAAACCATGGGAAAGATGAATTTTACTCGTAATTCAAAGGTGTACCAAAATAATCACGAAATAATTTTTTTTAAATAAATTTGACTACAATTTGTTTTCACCTGATCGTTTCTTTAATTTAATAATCTCACACATAAATATACACACACATACCATACTACCAAAACTACGCTCGACATACGCCGTTTATTCCTCAGTTCTCAAATTAAGAAAATCACTCCCTGGCAGCAGAAAATTTTCGAAGTCGGAGCTCGTTATCATCCAAGTCACTGAACCGTAAACTGTACAAAAGCATCAAAATAACCGAGCTCTGTCTTCCAGTGGAACGTCAAACGTTTCCACTCGTTTTACAAAGCCAATACGTTGTCGCTTGGCAACACAGACAGACGCGTTATTAAAATAACATTTCGGCAGAGCCTACCTCTGTAAACGCACCTCTAATTTGTTCAAAGCGATGAACAATTCCAGGGAGGATTTCCCTGCCTCGGAGAGCCAGAGTCTTGACATTCGCTCGTCAGAATTGTGCCGAATTTCTTTGAGGGCTATGACCCGCACAGTGGGGGTGGAGGGTTCAAGAGGGAGCATTTCCCCCGCGGTCAAATTCAAGGGGAACCCGTAACTGGCACGCCACAGAAGGCGCGTCAGGGCCTCTTCCAAAGCACTTAGCAGCGACGACCCAGTCTTGTGGTACGTAGACGTCAAAAATTAAAGTTAGTATAGTCAAGATCTGAAGCTCTCAATCTACAAGGAGAGTGATTCAGACAAAGCGAAAGGTAGAGACAATTTAGTAGGGACTCCAGCATGCATTTCACTCTATACATAGGGTGTGTATCCACACAGGATCCCAACACAAATAAAAACAGTAAGTTATGAATGAAGAGGAAGAAAAGACAAAGAAGAGTTGCAGAAAAAGTTTCAAAATTGAAAGAAGCAAGTAGACACGATGAATAAAAAATCCCGAAGGCCTACGTCTACATAGCAGAGGTAAGTGGGCAACATTAAATGATAGATTACATATGCAGGAAACAGTCCTGAATAGGAAAGTCATTTACACAGATAAATAAATAGGCAATGTCATTTAAACAGGAAAATGGACTGGTAGTGCACATAGAACTATTTGATCAATAATAATAATTTGATTATTCTATTAATAATGCAAGAATATTGGGAAACACAATTTATCAAATACTAAGTCTGGTGTATAACATTCATAAGAACTGAAATTAAAGCGCCTGAAAAATGGAAACGAAACTCACAAGAATATTTCATTTTTTTATCCGTTCGCTGAAGGAAACTGGCGGACTTCATAGCGTACTTAGATAACGTGCATTCCTATTCTGCATACACCATTACGCAGCAATCGTAAGAAGTATTTTATGAAAGATCTTGGCATTCAACTTTCAGCTCGAATGAAAGGCTGTACTTACGTTAGTTACTGATGAGACGTTTCAAATTTGAATTTACTCAAATGTGTTTAACACTAATTAACGAAATGGTGCTTTCTTTTTCCGTTTACCCTAAACAACACATTTTGTTATCACCAATGAGTATTTTATTGGATGTATGAATTCAATAAATACTCGTATATCATAAAAACTAAGAACTTTTAATTGGAAATACAAAAATAGTTACGAAGAATTATAATTCTCTGTCTTTCACGTCTCATAATTATCTGATCGGACTGAAATTCTCCGATCAAATTATGGGTACGTTAATTTTTTTATGCCTAACGCGAGTGAGAAACAAAAAGCATTATATTGAGCCCCTCTCTCTGAAAAACGATGCACAGTCTTGCCAACGTCTTGCCGTTACAAAAATTGTAAACAATAATTCTACATATCAATGT
>VOMN01042824.1:0-55348 GCA_014899125.1 Orchestia grillus
AAAAGTAATCATATTGAGTTCACCTGCCGGATTCGCTATGTGGAGCAGTTAAAGGTTAACCTTTCGTCGACCAAAAAAGGCTATGCGGGCCTGTTTCATAACGATGCAGCTAGTTTTTCGTCTTATTGCAGTCTTATGGCAGATATCTATCCTACTGGTACTTTTTGTGTGGTTGTTTATTTATTTCGTGTCGGCACCTCAGGAAGCATATACGAGAAAATTTAAGCGTCCAGATTCTCAGGTGCGTAATCCTAATCAATGAGACTGTGTCAGAGAAAGCTGTCTGCATCAGTGACAAAAAAAATTATATTATATCACATGAGATATACCGCAAATAAGAGGCAAGTCGAGGTGCGGTTGCCACCACCTCGTACATCACCTCGTACACTGGCCGGTCGAGGTGCGGTTGCCACCATCACCTCGTACTCTGGCCGGTCGAGGTGTGGTTGCCTCCATCACCTCGTACTCTGGCCGGTCGAGGTGCGATTGCCTCCATCAGGTCGTACTGCCTCAAGCGGGCGAAGTGAAGTGGATGCGCCCTTCCAGACAATCATAGCATGAAAAAACCCAGTTTTTTCGTACAAAGAGCGTAAACTCTCAAGCCTATTGTCTGATCCCTGACACTCCCTTTCAATACTCTTATATTCCCTGTCACCACTCCGATACTCCGTCAACACGCTGATACCTACTGTCGTTATTCTATTTTCTGTCAAAATTCTGATATTCCCTGCCAACACCCTAATACTCCCTATTAAAACTCTGACACTCCCTGTCAATACTCTAATACTCCCAGTCAACAGTTTAATGCTGCTAATTATACTCTCTGTTAATTCTGTCGTGCCTCCTCTCCCAACACTGACACTTCACTTTTCAATTTCTACACCCCTCCTAGCACTTTTTTCGATTTTTACACTCTCATTCCCTCTGTCAACTCCCCTGCGCTGCATTAGCTCTGATCAACTCTCCAAACACATCTACACGTGCTCCCTCAGATCATTCTGCCCCCTCACAGAACCAAGAATCCGTCCGACCGTCACCACTTGGGGCACTTGCAGCGGCCTCCACACCTTCGTTGTTACAGGGAGCCGCGGCGGGCGGCGGACCAGAGAGTACTGATGTTTACGAGCCTGCATGTGGCGGCGTTGTTAAGTATGTATGAGGCGACAGTTTGCAAGCTTATAAGAGTGCATGTGGCGGCATTGTTAAGTATGTATGTGGCGTCAGTTTGCAAGATCATAAAAGTGCATGTGGCGGCATTGTCAAGTATGTATGTGTTTATGAGGTGACATTTACAAGTTCATATGTACGCATATAATGACTTTATCAAGTATATATGTGTGCATGCACTGACATTTTCAAGTTTACGTTTGTGCGTGTGGTGGTCTTTACGAATTTATAAGAGCGCATGTAGTGGCAAGCTGTAAGTTTATATGTGTGCATGTGCTGGCAGTTTACAAGTTAATTTTTGGGCATGTAGTGATAGTTTACATGTTTCGACTAATGCACATGGTAGCAGTTTCCAAACATATTAGAGTGCATATGGTAGAAGTGCGCATGTTTACATGCGCATACGTGGTGGAAATATACATGTTTGTATGAGCGCACCTGTTGGCCTCTGCATTGTTCATTCTAATTTCAATAACGTATCTACTTGATATTGCAAAAAACGAATTTACAAATAGGAAACTCGGTCAGTGAGGGAGAGTTTTCATTTTCTGTGATTTTTACCCTAAGCGAGCCTTAAAAGTTGCCGCACCTCACATTACTGCAGGCACTGAGGAAATTACCCTGCCCACGAGGCTCCTGAGAGGAGGGCTTTAGGGTAATTTGCCGTTTGGTAGGTTCTGATAGAACAGCAGAAGCGGCCGTGAAAATATTGAAATTTTGAATCGTTTTCACTTTTGACGCACATTCCTGAAGCAAAGTATATAATGAAGTTTGCGTGCATGTCATAAGAAAAAACAAAATCATGACATTCACGTATTAAAAATACAATCTGTCCTACAAAGTCGTCCGTTACTTCGCTTTCATAACTAAAGCATAATAAATGACATACAAATACCAATGTTCATCATCACCAACATTTTCAGCAACAATTTCAACAAGGTGATGACCTTCCAGTTACATTGCTCGGTCGACATAACGTTTCTTTGAAGCCCTTGACTTGAAGGAGCGAATTTATCAAGGCGTGTAAGTGAGTCTGAACGTCGTGCCCGGATGCCTATATGCGCGGTCACACCACGACACTTCAGAGCGATACACTCTCAATCCAAGTGTTTCTACACTGTGCAGGCTCTGGGTCTCACTTCACCCTCTTTGGGGGCATTCAAAGGCAAGACGCTTAATGGACAGTGGATAGGAGGACTTCTCTCAGCCTCTTTGCTCGAGGACCTGATAACTGGTGACGGCCAGGCGGGAGCTATTAAAGTGTTAGGCGACAGCTCGCCTGCCTCCGGCGCTGCACACGTGCTGCACGACATGTTTGGTAGCTTGCCTGCCACTTGTTATCCTCTAAACACCAGAAGCTTTGATGTTTAGTAGCTTACCTACCACTTGTTATCCTCTAAACACCAGAAGTTTTGATGCTTGGTAGCGTACCTACCACTTGTTATCCTCTAAAACCCGGAAGTTTTAATGTATGGTAGCTTACCTACTGTCTGTTATCCTCTAAAAAACTGAAGTTTTACCGTTTGGTCGATTGTCAACCGCCTGTTGTCCTCTAAAACCCTGAAGTTTCAATTTTTGGTTGGTTGCCGACCTCTTGTTATCCACTAAAGCCCCGAAGTTTTAATGTTTGGTAGCTTGCCCATTGTAACTACCACCGATTCTCTTCTTAATTGTTTATATTTACCAAATGTTTTGCAACATTACTGGCAACATTACTACCACTGCATGTTACATACAAGTAATAATATAAAATGTGATATAATGACCACCAGAAACTTTATGCTCAATCAACTTTTTTATTCCTTGTTCGTCAGGTCGGCTGATATTTACATTTCTCAGTGCAATCAGTTTAGGTGAGAGTGCCGTTGTTCCTAAAGAATTTCAGTAAGACTGTTGCATTCAACCTCATTCGTCACTGCCTCAATGTCCTTTATCAAAAAATTTATAAATTATCCTCCAAATTCAATTTACTCTTACAAGCCTTCAATTCCCATGCTGCACCTCTTTCTTCCGTACAAAATTAATTGAATAAATGGTTTGGTAACCTAAAAACATTTCACTCCTAAATGAAAACTAAACTTAAAACTTTTTGACAGCAATCAGTGGAACTTCACACTCAGATTATAAACCTAAAGCTAAGCTTTCTCTGAAGCAAGTTAGGGCTGTATCAGTGACAAATATTTTATTAACGTATAAATTTACGTATGTTCTATAGATATTTGTAAAAATACTTTCAATAAGTTGTATCAAACATTTTAGTTCATTTTTGGAGATTCTGTACTTGAGATGTTACGGGAATCGTATGACATTGCTTTGGTTGCTAATTTTTTAGTTAAATATGGTAGATAAATCGGTAAATGTAGGTTCGTTTCCTACCTGAAATAACTCGGAATAGACGAATAAAAATCTTCCCTCTTGTAGGTTGTACCTTATCCTTCACATTTCTACATTGATTGTTTCAACGTGGTTGACTCTTTCAAGCTGCTCCTCGAGTCTTGTATCCTCTTAATTTAAAAAACACGAACACGAGGGTGCAACATGTGGTTCCCTCTGCAGTTGCCATAAAAAGCCTGTCTCTTTTTGCCAGACCTTGCGTCGCTATTGAAAGATCTGCAGCTAATTATCGCAGGGCAGCCACGGGAGAACCTGAACAACTTGGTATTCGTGCTACGACACCTGCTTAAACAGCCTGAATGCAGTGCCGCGGTTGGTCAGTCGGGTTTTGCCTAGTCTATGTACAGTTCTTTGGCAGTTATCTACTCACAATATTTTTTTATTTAAATAAAACGCATTGAAAAGCACTCAGAATATATTGTAGGTGTATGCACAGCAGGAATTAAAGTCGGTTAAACGGGCGGCAATAAATAAAATACAACGCGAATAAATTGAGTTGCATTCTGGTCCGAGTTGTAATGGTTGTATTTCTTATTCACATTGAATTGGTAAAGATACCTGGGTTTTATTCATAGTAAACAAGTGTTTTAAGTTACAGCAGCATTGCATTAATACTTTTTTCCCTGAGAATCTTTTGTAGTTTTTAACAAGCACGGAGTGTAAGATCGATAATGATAAATTGCACATGTTTAATGAAGCTATAATCGATCGCTGAGTGGCTCTACAGTCCGACCGTGTTCAATACACGAGTGCATTTTTCTTGTGAAACTGGGCAAATCCCCTCAGTTGACGATTACTTTCTGCCAACTTAGGGCCGAGTCAAGCACCACCCATAACCTGCACCTGCCGACCATCATCTACCATATTCAGGAACATTTCCTTTTCGGTGTGAAGCATCAAGGCGCTGCTGGGCGACCTCTAAACCAAATTATGGGCTCGAGCAATTGAACTATTCAAACGAGACTGTGAATGAAGCGGCTTATTTTAGGTACCCTGAGCCCTTGGATTTCACGGACGGACTTAAGAATTTATTCATTACAATTTACTCAGCATAAGCGTGCGTGCCCGTGTGGTACGGGCTTGGAGAACGCGCGAAATGAGCTTATTTCTGAGATATCGGCTGAGGCCAGCTGGGAGAGATTATACAAGAAAGTAATGTTGCTTCTCAGCTATGAAATGTTTCTAGTTCGTGTGTAAAGATTTTACCAGAAGATGAAGTTGCTTATGAGATGTGAAATGTGTCATGACTTGTAGAAACTATACAGGGTGAACAGAAAACCCTTGGTCTTGTTTTCCAAATTCCAAAAAAATTATTGGTTTTGATAACATATTTAGCCTAATGAAATAACTTGAAAAGGAAATAATTTATTCTATTCTCCTAATAATTTTAGATTACCTCAAAAATTTAATTTCATAATTTTTTAAAATTGTTATTTCATTATCTGCCAACCCTGGTTTAGCTATTGCATATTGAGAAATTTACATTTGCTTAGTTCAAGAAAGTTTTTGCGCACCCAGCATCCACGTCCTCCGCATAGAGCGCTAGATCGGTTAAAGCAAACAACCGCTTTACAGTCGTCCCCAGCATAGAGCTCTAGATCAGTTCCAGCAAACAATTAACCACTCTACAGTCCTTTCCTGCATAGAGCGCTAGATCGGTTCTAGCAAACAACCGATCTACAGTCGTCCCCAGCTTAAAGCGGTATTATCTATAGCGAGCATCAAAATGGCAAGAAAAGTATTTGTAGCATAAAAAGCCAACAAAGCGTGTCATAAGAAGCAAATCAGAAGACAGAGCGCTGTCAATGTCAGCTCCATATGAGGGGAAGACTGTACTTTGAGACATTCTGGTGTCAGCGCAGTGCTGACGTAATCTCATCTGAATAGTCACAATAATCATCATACTCCCTGAATTAGGTCAATAATCATAATCTCATCTGAATCACCACAATAATCATTTATCATCTCATCTGAATTATAACAATCATCATACCACCTGAATAATGTCAGTAATCATAATCACATCTCATCAAGCATCTCATCAATCTCATCCAGCATCGCAATAATCACATGCAATCTCATCTGAATTATCATAATAATCGCATACAACCAAAATTATGTCAATAGTCATAATCTCATAATGAATTATCGCAATAATCATCCTACCTATGAATTATCAAAATTGTTCTGATCTGATCTGAGCTGTAACAGTAATCATTGTCTCACCTAAATGTTCACAATCACCATAATCTCACCTGAATTATCACAATAATCATAATCCTGTATGGCTACACCAGAGGCATCCTTTTGATACACTGACACGCACGCACCTCAGCACTCTCAGGTTCAAGAACAGTCACCAAATAAAAGTTAATTAACTCAAGTTTTCCATCTTACTTTCACTTTGTTATTTTTTCATTCATGATTGTTAGTCATGAAACCAGAAAAGGTTTTATGCTGCCATGTTCCAGGCTGTCTATCCCACCAGTACGCGCTGGCGAATTGGAGGTACGCGCTTTTCTAGACTTACAATGCAGCATAACAGAGTTTAGAAACCTTACTTGTCTTGACTAAACCTGTGTTCTAAGATCCTATAGAGTGAATTTCTCATAAATAGTAGCTCGATTAATAAATTTTTCGGCGGTATGATGCTTTCAAATATTTATTTGGACTTTTCAGAGTCCACTGAAAAACCAACAACTCTGCGTTGAGATGGGCGATAATTTGCAGTTTTTGCGAGAATTTATGACGTGATGATAACGAATCGTGCTTGCCTCTAAAAATACAACCAGGTAATAGAGTCCAAGGCCACTCGAGTTTGTGTTTGACCCTTTGGGTCCTGAACACATAAGCAGTTGTTCACATTTGGGCATCCCTTGTCAACTGTGGGGTTGGCGTCCAAGCAGACTGTTATCGAGTGTCCATGTGTTGCTTGGCCAGTGTTCCTAGAGAGGCCCGTTAGTTTTCTAGGTTTAAAAATATTGACAGAAATGTGGCATAGGAAGAATTTGGAGCCAGGACTGAGGCATCCCTGTAAAACTCAAAAGGTTAAAGCAGCGCGCTTGTTCTCGGTCATCCAAAATTATGACGAAAGAATCAATTTGCCTTCCAGCTCTAACCATACAGACGACAAAATTACCCATGTTATCTATTAGAAACGTGAGTGTTTTAATACTTTAATATTCTCACGTGCGTGACTATATCTCACATCCCACGTGTGTTTACATGTGTGATCGGTGGAAACCTTGGATTCACTGTCCTCGTTCTTCTAAAAGAATAAATTGAAAAGATAAATAGATTATTTTCCCTTCATATACAAAACCCTAACGCAGGAGTAATTCACATTTAAACTCATTCGAGCACTAAGAGAACGCTAATTTTAAAACATCCTTATAGTTCGACCGTACATGGGGTTTGCTCGACTCACCCCTGCAGGTGCCCACTCACCGTCTCACCAGATGACCTCTCAAGACACACCTCAACCTTCTCAACGCTCACTACCGACTGAGAGCCACAGGCACACCGCGGCATGCAAAGCTGTGACGCCTTATTTTTCGAGAGAGTTTATGTGAGTAGCAACTCCAGTGAATAATGTTTATTCCCTCGCAAATATCGGCGAGTGCTCAAATTTGAATGAAAACTGTTCATATTCTTTTTACATTGTCAGGAACTGATCTGTACTGTCTCTTAGCAGCACAGTGGTGTGAAGAAAGTTACTCCGTAAATCAGAAACCTACGCAGACTTGCTGGAATGTTCAATTAGCTCGTTTTCTTTCCAGTACATAATAGTATGAACCGCGAATCACGACTTCATTATTCCCATTCGTACGAAGTCGTAGCGGTAAAATCAAATTAAGTGCAAGTTTCAGATCTTCAAAACCGGAATCAGGCATAGCATGTGCCCGTTTATACAGAGACAGAATCAAATTCGAATATGAAATCTATAGAATCAGAATCAAACTCACAATAAGACACTTTTTGAACCATAATTGAATATTGCGGGTAAAATCCACAACGCCATAATCCATCGCAGTGCATTAAGATTTCTATAGAACTGGTACCTCGACAGAAGTTTGAAATCTTTAGAGCCAAATCGAAGTCAGATTCTGAACAGTTTCGAACTTTTCTTCATTGTTCAGAGACGGAATCGAAGATTCCGTTGAACGACTTCACAGCTCGTTAAAATCTCTTGCAGCTTCAATACTACAGCGAGACTGGACTCTTCGCTCTATTTTTTCTCTACCGAAACAAAGCGTCGCGAGTGACAATAAAATTCGAGAATACTCTTGTTAAAATGAAACACGAAAATAAAACGATAATATAAAAAAATGCAAATTAAAGCCTCACTTCAGTTTAATCACTTCAAATGGCAACCTGTGTGGAGAATAAAGGAAAGATAAAAGGCAACTACCGTAAGCCCTTTTTATTTTGATGATTATATGCAGAACCAAAAACCTTATTTCACCCGATAAAAGCAAATGCGCTTCGCGAACGATTCAAGAAAAAAAAGCTTTGCACGTTCATGAAGTCATAAAGATAGCATATCCTAGTAGCATAACTTTTGACGTATTCCAGATGCTGAAAACACCTATTCAGATAATACAAATCCGCTCAGAATAGAAAACTACATACAGTGATATCGTTAGGGAGTATTGTAACGTTCGCACACTTGGAGAAATTAATTGAATTGTCTGAAAATTAGAAGGTTGGTTTCCTTTACTGCATATGGAAGATCCTTAATGTTCAAAGCAAATCACTAAACAAGACAATGTGCACAACACGAAGTCAATAAAATAACTCAAACACACATTTTGGAACACGCGGATTTAAATATTTGCGTGAAGTTCTGATTTAATAACTGTAACCTATGACGATTACAGGGAGAATCTAATGCATAAAGGCTATAAACTGAAGCAATACTAACAGAAGTAGCTTGCATGGCCTCCGAGAAATTGACTCACTCATATTCACTCTGAGATAAATTAAGATAAGGAGCACACTAAATCAACTTCTTGGGATGCCCCGACGCCAGACGCTCGACTCGGTGCAGTCTCGAGAGCTACGGCGCGCTGTTCTCTGCGCTTTTTGACGCCGCTATCAGGCCTCTCTTCGGGCTAATTACTCCTGCAGAACATCGCTCCGAAGTTCAGGGGCTGTTAACACGAGGAGAGATTCAAAGGTGTTAGGAATTTATTCTACTGAAGGTAACATTTTAGGAAAAGACTTACCTGACTTTTTTAGGCAAGATATTTTAAGTTAATCTCAATATATCCGATTAAGCTAGCATTAATGATTATAGGTGCATTAGCGACGCATAATAAACATTCTTTCTTTCTGTAAACAAACACACTATGATAATTGTAGTACTTTTGAATAATGCTACAGATCTGTGCTAACTCTTTCAGCCAAAAATGATTGTCCGAATATCCGTATGCAGTTTCACATTTAAACTCTTCTAAATATATTACACTGAATTTCCTGCTGCCTACTCATGAAGTCTTCAAAATCGAGTCAGCTGTTTTGCTCATGATGTAATTATGACAGGACCCACGCACTCACATGCGATCTGATGTTAGTTTAATTAGACTGTTCTACTCACGATACAGTAAAAGTGATATCCATGCATTCATACCATTTGATGTTACGTAGGTTGGTGAACGCACGTCAGCAAAGTAAGGTGACTTATTTAACTCCTTCCCCGGAAGGTTTTTGACAAATACCAGTTATGTTAAATTGATCTTGGAAATTTTTACTTGATTTATGACTACCCTTGGAAATGGTCGGTTTATACCGGGAGAGATTAAGGAGGGACGAATATGTTCTTTTCAATTTTTTTAAACGAAATATTTAGTTAGTTTCCTCGTCAAAAGTTGAGAAATACTTCGACAATAATTAGGTCAAAACGAGTTAACTCGTCTTTGCCGGGGAAAGGATTGTGGACAGCTGCACTGGACCGAGGCTCCTTTGTGGTGATTTCATTGTTGATATTATTTCTAATAACAACTATCTTAATTTTTTTCCCTTCAACACCTAACGCTTCATCATGGTGCACTGCATGATTATGTCCATCAACGTATTTGAATTTTATCAGTTTTACTATTAACGCCTAACGTCAACAAAATTTCGCGAACATTATTAATGAAAACAACCTATTCTGCTCTCTTCATCTGATCAATTTTACAGCGTAAAATGTCGTCCTTCAAATCTCTTTGTTTATTTTAATAAGTATTCAACTTTGTTTTCTTAATTTTCTCATTCTGATTTATTCAGGGTTATTTATGAGGCAAATCTATACAGATTCTATTCAGAATTTTTTCCCTCTTGATGATGATCCAGAACAGTTCCGGTGAATGTAACAAAACTAACAAGTACAATTCAAAGTTGACCTCGAATGAAATATTGGTATATGTTTACCTACCATTCTGGTTCGTGGTACTTTACTCTGACAGGAGAGGAAGCTTAAGTCTTCGTACATCAAAAGTATGAGTTTGTGAGTAATGAGTTGACAAACTTCCACAATTATGATCATTGGGCTTGAAATTTACACTTATAGTTTCGCTCCAGAAATTCATCTGAAGCGAGATCGTTGGGGCAATTAGATGGGCTTAACTATGGATACCAAATCCTCACCTTGTTTACGAAGAAGTCAGGCTCGTAGTAGTCGTAGGCTATGACGTTGCCAGGCAAAGGGTCTTCTACCTCGGACTCCCTGAAGGCTGTGAACTCGATGCAGGTCTCCGCTGAAGTGAACTGGTCAAAGTACAAAATTACTGTACTGTCCTCCACTTCGTATCGCTCGATGCTTCCAATAAGATTCAAATCCTCCAATTCAGGACTGTACCCCGACAGAAGAGTCACTTCGACCATACCCATGTTTGAGTGTTGGTCGACAAGGTGGTATGCGACACAGACCTCGATCTTGTAGGCAGGGCAGGACTGTGCGTTGTAGTTCGGTTCACTGGAGACACGCAGGGTGAACACTTCACTCGGTTCATCCTCCTCAATGTTGTAGCGCAGAGCTCCCTTCAATATAAAATGGAAGTCACCTTAAATGTTTTCTGCGGTAGATCTATGTGAAAAGCAAATCATGCTCCGAAATGTGACTCTATAGTCCAGTTACATAAAAATTATTTGCGTCCCAATAGCTATTGTTGTCATTTCGAGGCTGGGTGATAACACAATAAATATTTACTCGAACAACTGCGACACGAAATGCATCGAGATTCTAATGGGAAAATATGTGCACTAACGTGTAATGATTATTCCGCTACCAACATTTTTTCTCAAACTGAAATAACTACAAAAGAAGATAAAATGGTCAAAGAAGCTAAGACGTTTACTCTTCTTTCAGTCCAAAGTTAGTATTATTTCCTGATTTTTCATCTTCACCCAATGTCCACAATATGTAGGTAAGAGTTATCATTTCATTCAAAGCACAGATTTGTGTGAAAGATATGAAACAAAATGAGTAAAGAGTACATATACACGAACAGCCTTCAGTGTATATATTTTGCTCTTTAAAATTCATAACCAATGTTTTGCAGATTCTTCAGAGGGAGCTAAATCTGATAACATTCTCTCTCTTTCACTCCGTTTTAAATTCCTGACAAATTGTTGTCACCCATACCTATATGGGAGAATTATGCTCCTGATAAATTGTCACCCGTACCTATGTGTGAGAACTGTGCTCGTGATAAATTGTCACCCATACTTGTATATGAGAATTATGCTCCTGATAAATTGTCACCCGTACCTATGTGTGAGAACTGTGCTCATGCTAAATTGCCACCGTACCTATGTGTGAGAACTGTGCTCCTGATAAATTGTCACCGTACCTACATATGTGTGAGAACTGTGCTCATGTTAAATTGTCACCCACTTCTTTATGTATATGAGAACTGGGCTCCTTTGAAGTTAAGGAATGAAAATTCTATTACGAGAGGTAAATTTCAGGGATGTGTCTCCCTCACCTGGATTACAAAGCAGCCTTCACCCTCGACTATCACGGCTGGGTACGCAGGCAGGTTCTCCACGTCAACGATCTGCGCTTCCAGCTTGTTGCTCTCCGTGATGGAAATGAGCTTCACGAGAAAAAAATGTTAGCTAAATGTTGAATAAAATAATGGAACTTGCTCTTCTTTTCAACCCTTATTCTCAGCTCAATTTGAAGTAGAAAGTTTCAACTGCATATTGCATCGGGAAGAATAGTTTTCCAGAGTTGCGACGAGAGCGCCGTCTGACAATACAGCGCAACAAAGCCATTTCTCACGAGAACGAAAGATTTCAAACTGAAAGACACTTTTATATTGGCCCAGACTCAGAAAAATTTACAACGAGGCCAGAAAAAATTACCTTTAATACTGATATTTGAGAAAATATTCGACACCCTGCATTCTGATGTGCCTTAACATGAACACTCAGTGGAGGTGCGCATGTTAACAATGTTCTCTGTTAATTTTTGATTGAACGAAAGAACCTAGTTAGTCATGTCTGCATAGCAGGTGTACTATATTTTTATTCTAGCCTTCATTTTTTGCTTGACAAACGAACGACTCAGCTCGAAATTCTGCATTTATGAGTATAAAGCCAAGTTCGTTGAGAGCAGATCTTCACAGTTTGAACGCGAGATTTTCCTGTGGCCGCTTGAAAGTGGGATTTGCGAGATGCTTGAATGGAACAATCTGACAAAGGGAAATTAAGTCTATTTATATGGCATACATTAACATTCAAATAAAAATACATCTATTTTTGCACAAACACCAGTAACGGTTGCTGGGATGATATTTTCTTTGTTTAAGAAGAAATTGATGTAGAAATCTTCATTTTTAGCGATTGTCAGTTCAATTTCCATTCAAAGGGTTTCTTGAACGGTCATATTAAATATTTACTGCTACATAGAGGGCTTATGAATATGGTTACCTGAGAGCAACACTGTGCCATAAAGAGTTTATGGAAAAGACAGACTCACTTTCTGCTGAGCTCCAGCGCCTATAATTCTGAGCGAGAGGTTTGGAGGCTCCTGAGACTCGTGGATGGCAAAGACAGAGAGCGCCTGGAGGGCCATCACAGTGTCCTGCCCCGGTGAAATGTTGAGTCGTTTACAAATATTCATTCATTCATAACTGTTAATAATAAATCTTTAGATTAAAAACTTAAAATCGTAACCGTTCAGTACAGCACGGATGTTGGTTAACATGTAAACAGTGCAAACCCGGGGCTTGTGAGCCATAATTAGCAAACCCGGGGCTTGTAAGCCATAATTAGCAAACCCGGGCTTATGAGCCATAATTAGCGAAAAATCTGGCGAAAACCGAATATAAAAAACAGAAGCAACGTTCCCACAGATATAACGTAGATCTAAATTCGCGTCTCAAAACTTCATCGTGAAAGGTGTTTGAAAACCAAATTGCACAAAAGAGGCGTACAAATGCCAAAGTTTGACCCTAAAGTCTCCTACAGCACACTTGCTTCTGTAGCCTCAGTCGAAGGAGCATCAATTATTGTGGAAGGCTGCAAAAATGTGTAGTTGAAAAGGGGTCGCAAGTGGCAATTGTATGCGTGTTAGAGTTATTATGTTTATTTACTTCATTATTCTGTATTTTTATAGTATCGAAGTCATAATTTATGTCGTCATGTTAACAATCTTTATTTTTACCTTAATTATCACCTTCAATATTGTAATATTATCTCCACAAACATCAAAATATAATTTTATGCGTTGAGTCTAAGACGCCTTCGATTTTCCAATCAGTCCTCTTCAATTGGAGTTTATTCTTCTATTTTCTTAGCTTGGTGGATTCTATTTTCATTATCTGTTCATTTCTTTACTCAAGTAGAATCTCCCATGAGCTGCGTAAGAGCTATTTTCCACAGTCTATGAGCTCTTGAATGGTAGTAAGAAAACTGAAATAAAAATAAAACTTCATACCAAAATCGTATCAATTATTTCATCCCAAAACCATATAAATATTTCGAACCTTTTTTAAGTTCCGTTCGAACTTCTAGAGATTCTTTCTCATTTCCCAACAACTATCCTACAGAAATGTTAGCGAGCGCGGGAGGCGGCCTCTGTCGCACCTGGGTTGAGGAGAAGCCCCCGTAGCTGTTCATGGTGGTGATCAGCCACCTGACCATGCTACGCGCTCCTTCATGGGAGAGCTGCGGGGAATTGAGGGCCAGAACTGACAGGAGAGCGTAACTCGTGGTCTCTATTGACAGGCCACGGTTTTCGTAACCTGCAGTCAGAGGGAAACAGCATTTGAGAACATTTACCAACGCTCTGCCCTCAGTTTTAGCACAGAAACCGAACGGACGATTGCTAGAAATGTTCAGTTCGAAGCTCTGCATTTATACCATCAAATTTAGTTATACTGCAGAATTTTCGTTCTTTAAACGTAAAATTCTCCTATGGAGGCTGGCTTCAAGGGGAGGGGAGAAATTTAGGTTACTTTTAAGAAATTTGTTGAATTATGATACTAAACACAGCTCGGCCCGACAGTCTCTCGTCTCTTTTGATATTACAGAAAGCATTTGTAGAAAATACCCGTGCCTCGCTGCTTCAAAAGTGCACCCTGAATTACTATGGTGCAAGAAATTATCTTCCATGCTATCATAAACATTGATTTTATTCTTTCGTACGGATAAACTATTAGAACGTGTAGAAATTCAAACTGTTCCTGTTGTTCTTGAGTTCATTATAAAATTCCTTGTTCGTCTGTGAACAGTAAAATATGTCTTTTTCTTATATGAGGCCAGCCTGAAGACGAGAGATCAAATTCCTTTAGAGACGCAAATGTAATTTAAAGAAAATTAAAACGTCTGATATTATCGTACTTTTTCAAAACTAGACACAAAAAACACTCCGCAAAATCTGTTGTACTGAAGTAACTAGGTACATACTCGCACACACAGTTATAAATACATATACACATTTACAGTTGTATCACAGGCAAAGACCATCATTATCATGATTCCTATCATCATTTGAAAGGAACGATTAGCCTGCTAGGAATGAGACCCTCACCAGAGGCGCTGCGTATTCTCCAAAACAGCCCATCGTCGCTCTCGCTGGACCACTGGAACAGCTCTGCAATGGCGTCTTCGGCGTCATCAACACTCGCCAAGCTGTAGGCGTAGGCCTTCAGGGCCAGTAGGTAGGGGTCCCTGGCTCCTTCAGTGCCAGGTGAGGTGGCTCTCGCAACGCATTCCAAAGCACTGACGATCACAGGACTAGTCGGGGGCTCGAGTGCCTCTAGCAATGATATAGCTACGTAGGCTGCCATAGCACCCGGGGAACCGCCCGTCTCCAGGGACTGGACAAGGATGTGCATACGTCACGTTGATTTTAACGATGTGTGATATTCAAGTGAGTGCTAGTTGTAGTGAACTATTAGCAGATGTGTGTTCTTAGTTCTTGGTGGATGGTGTGTGTTCTGAGGAGTGTTTGGATTAGCGTTAGTTGCAGTGAACTTTTGAAATAGATAATTTGTGTTCTTAGTAGTGTTTGAATGAGATTGGCGCATGGAGAACTCTTCAAAGTGGAAAACGTGATTTTACATCAGAAATCATAGTTAACAACGTAAGTAAAAGCAACTATAAACATTAATAATTTGTACTCTAAATTTTTGAATTCAGACACAAAGTCTTGAAATAATGGATAAACTACGAATGCTTTCAAATTTTTACTGCAAATTCGACCGAGTAAAATTGGCTTTAACCTACGAAAACACGTATACAGTAAAGTAGGTTTTCATGTCATTTTATTTTTTCTACCGGTGCTTTTAAACCACTTTAGGAAAAAGAGAATATAACAATACGTATATATTTCTACGAATATAACAATAAGTACGAATAAAACTGCACTTTTAATGAATTATCGAAAAAATATAAAGCTCAGCAAGCACCCAGAGGATCTGCAAGAAGTACTGCCATGTTTCTTTGAAAGTTGAACGCCATGTGTCAGCCATCGGTTGCATCCTACATATACGCAGTACGTTGGTTCGGAAAATTTGACGATAAATATTTTATGGAAGATTTCAAAACGACAAAACCGTCAAAAACTCTAAAACTCAGCAGAGCCCAAACGACTATTATTTAAGGCACGCAATCCTCTAAAACCTTCGCATATCAGTTGATAATATTCTCCACATTCACCTGCATTCTCCTGTTATGCACATGTCCGACTCTCGTGAAGCAACCATCTTCAAGCTGTTGGCTTTTGAGCCAGTCTTTGGTGGAGGTGATGTCCGCCTGGTCCACTGGAATGAAGAGGTTGGACATGGAGAAGATCTTCAGGACGAAGGCTGTCAGCCAAGTGGAACCATCCCCTCCTCTGAAGAAGGTGTACGATCCGCTGGGCTGTCTGAACTGTCTGTTCTGGTACTCGTAACCTGTGAACGACAATATTTTGAATGGCATGAGTTTCACTGAAGCATTCGTTATCCTGACAGGAGTTTGTTCCAAATAGTAATTCGTTATCCTGATGGGAGTTTGTTCCAAATAGTGTGAATTTTACGGGCATGAGGAAGAGGATAATGAATTTGGGTGCGAGTCCCACGGAATTGATTGTGAGACTCACAAAAAATGGCGCTTCCAGCATCAACCATAACTTGAGCATAACTGTCAATACTAAGTAAACATTAAAGTACTTTGCAGTAGAGCTTTTCGATGAAGTCAATGAAAAGGTCAAGGTAATATTTCGGGACCGCACATTTGAGTAATTACTTCAATGACATCTACCCTCAAAACCACAGCAGCTTTGCCCTGAAGCAAATCAGTTTTGCAAGTACATCTTCGCGGGTACTTAGGCCAGTCAAAACTGTACATATATTCGTTATAAAATGCAGGTATGCATAAATTCTATACAAGATAATATACATATTCCTTAGCATATGAGGCTGCAGCCCTCATATATTTTTAGTTGTAGCCAGCACCCTCTATGGGGCACCCTCTAGCGTTCTTTTGAACAGCTTCTATTGCGTATTTATTTTCCTTGAAGTTTTCCCAAGTAATAAAACTTTGGTGCTTTTCTGAAGGTATGCATCCTATTCGAGTACAGAATGCCCAATGCCCGTTTGAAGAAGATGTATTCGTTGCTACGCGTTAGAAAGCATCCTTTCTGTGCTATCAGTGTTCTCGATTTTTTTTCACTCTGGTTTCCCTTCAGAACGCATAAATCTCGATTTTTTCATTTTAAACATAAAAACAAGATTGCCCATTTACAACAAGCGAAGCACTGTAAAATTCGATGCTTCAAGCGATTCCAACACTAGTAATGTAGGCAAATGGGGAGCTTACGGACCTCTCTGGATGAACTCAGTGAGCCGTTGTACTCTTGCAGGGGTGGCCTGGCCGGACGCGTTCAGGTACTGCAGCATGAAGATGTTGGGGGCGTGCTTGGACATCCTCTGTTCGCCGCAGCCCGACGGGAGCCTTATCAAGTTGTCAATGTTCTGCACAAAACAAATAATATTTACCTGTACGGGAGCCTTATCAAGCGGTCAATGTTCTGCGCAAAACAAATAATATTAGCCTGTACGGGAGCCTTATCAAGTTGTCAATGTTCTGCACAAAACAAATAATATTAGCCTGTCAACTGTCACTGTCGACGTATGCTGACGCCTTGGTTGCCGCATTCACGGGGTCACCTTCGACATAGATAGACGCAGTGGTTGTTTCATTCACACAGTCGATTCCAAAGACTGTGTGAATGCACAGCTGATCGCACGGTCAGTAACTATTCATATGTTAATGTTATAAGTGTGGTGTAATGATCTATCGTTAATCCAAAGCATTGAACATCAATCCAGAGAATGGTTAAGGTCTCCGACTAAATAATGAATGGCTGCAATACTATTATAGTAGCGTATAGCTTCACTGTATATTAGGGAAATATAAAGAATTTTTTTACTGCGTAGAGACGTAAGTTTCTGTTCTCCATAGTTTTGACGTACACGTGTGCTCTATAAAGTATATTTTTAAATTTGAAAAAGATATTTCAATTTTTTTGCAGGAGTCTGAAATTGCCAGTATGTATGAATCACATTATTAAAATTCTACCTACCCGCTTGAGTTTGATTCTACCTATGCACAAGCGTTGTCAGGCACGATTGAAACTATTGTACATGTATGCACCTATGTATGTACTTACGTGGTTGCCTCATATTGTGTTCCAGCAGCCATCTTTTTCTCATCACTAAATGCCCAATCATACAGAGGGTGCGTCAAAAAATTCTGATACATTTTCTGGATCACAGAAGTGAAATAAGATGAAGAGATATACACGATGAAGAATGAGCGCCAATAATTTTATTTTTCAAACTTAAGTTCATTGGAATTTTGATTTATATTTTTTCAGGTTAAAAATACGTTTACTCGTGTTGCATTTTTTAAACCATCAAATGCGACGGATCGTGTTGCCTGAACACGCCTGTTGCTTCATCTTAATCTCACATGCTTATTTGTGAACACATCTCTACACAAAACTGAATTCCTTTACACTCCTAACGTATCTCTGCTCCTGATATTCTGTTCATTTTCGCGGCAGTGGAGTCTAGAAATACAATATATTTTGACTGTCAAAACGGATGCTTGTGCTCTCACCTCTGCACAGGTGCAGAGAGTAGTACATACTACTGATGGTGGTCATAGAACAAAGTGATAATAATCTAACTGTTTCTTGAGTTGCCTTGACCTCCTATGTCCCGTCTATTCGGGTACCTGTGCGTGCTTGGTGTCTGCCAGCGTTGAAATTATGTAGAGAATTAAAATTAGCCGCTTGGCTCGTTCCTGTCGCCATTTTCTAATTCATTCCCAAATTGGGGGCTCCATGGTGTACCGGCAAAGTGCTCCCCTTACAACTGTGAAGTAAGGGTTCGATTCCCGAATGAGAGAAAGGATTTCCTCGAAACCAAGGAGTGCTTCCTTCTTAAAGGAAGCTTAAACCTCACATTCCTCACATCACTCACGCGCCAGTAGCAGCAACGCGTTGGAAAGCAAACAATATGCCGTATATCAACAGTACTGGAATTCCTCAAGTTTCTTCATTCTATTCTTCCGCCATGCATTACCCTGAGGGACGTGCCGAGTAGGTCTCCCGTGAGCGTCAGCCAGGCATGGGCGGACCCTGGCACTGTAGATGCAGGAGCTTGGAGTCCATCGAGAGCAATGAAGTTCCTTCCGTTCAAATCTGAAAAAGAATGAATTTACAGTCCCTATTTAGTACAACAGATGAAACACTTGCCACGCATAGTGAGGCGAGACACAATGCAAATCATGGAACAGGCACAAGGGACTAAACTATCCTGTCTTGTATCGGAAACTTTAGTCGTAAAGAAAATTTCAGGTATTCGGTATAGTTATGCGATTACGGTGCCCAAAATACATTAGTGAAGTAAATACCATAACGAAGAGCTAATCAAAGCTACGTAAGCGGAATAAATCACACAACAGCTCACCACAGCTACATCAGTGCAGTAATATCACACAGTAGCTCACCACAGCTACATCAGTGCAGTAATATCACACAGTAGCTCACCATAGCTACAAATGTACACGGACCAAGTTCGCTCGGCAAGATAACCAGGAAATGCGATGTTGATAGGGCTTGCGATGCGGTACCTTGAAATTTAGAAAAACATTATTTAGGGTGGTATTTACAAATCGAAAAATTCAACATAATCCAGCATACTTTAAATTGAGTGACTTCGCTGAGCGGAATTTCTTGTGTCGTAAGGCCACAACATGAAAAAGTACACAGCAGGGTCCTTGAGCGCAAGATGAACGGAAGCGTATCTATTCATTCTTAAGACACTGAATTGCACCTTAAAGGGAACGAACTTTTCAACTTTCCGAAAATGAGTTTGTTTCTTGAATATCGATTGCTTCTTAAGTTGAAACAACTATTTTGGAACTAAAATTATAATTTTAACTAATGTTCTTTCTGATAATTCCACCTATCGCTTTTAGTAAGGGCTTAATATAATGTTCACTAAAAGAATTTGATCAACAAGTTTAGATGTTCAAACTTAGCGTGTTGTCACTAAGGTTAACTGAATACCACGAGCAGAGTCTAGTGGAAGTTATTCGAATATCAATATTCCGTCAAAGTTAGCACGTTCCACAACTCTCCTTTAGGATAATACTAAGTAAACATTTAGTTTTACTTTTTTTAATCCTTACGATTTGCTGACGGTGACTTCGGGACCACACGCAGAGGGATAGTTGGCCTCGATCCAGACCCTCACGTTGAGGTTTGTTTTACCGCCTTGCACGGCCTTGATACTGCGATCAGAGAAAACGATCGTGTAGAATTTAGCAGCTCAAGGGCCCTTCACACGATCAGTTAATGTCTGAAGACAGTATCACAAGACGCCCAAATATGGGCATCAAATGTTAACTTTGCTCACTATTTTGGAGTCAGGTCGGAAGATGAAGGATCAGGTCGTTGTTAACTTTAAATCGGAAGTCAAGGGACTGTTCAGTTCTTGACTCCAGAATACAAAGCTAAGTTAGCATTCGATGCCCGTACCTGGGTGTTTTCCGTCACTGTCTTCAGACATAGACTGATAACGTGAACGACCCCGTAGAGGAACGCATATGATATCTTATTTTGTTCGAGGCATATACGTACATATAATACAGAAGAATGATACAATGTATCGCGGCGAGTTGTCCTTATCAAGTGTTATTTATTAAACTGTTCTGTTACCAGCTTAAGGTAAGAAACTTCAAAAAACTTATACTATCCTTATCCACTATTATTCACCGTTGTTTACTTCAGATCAACATTCTTTCTAACAATATTAATCCTTGCTTGAATTCATCATGAAGGCAATTTACGAGAAAACATAACCAGAGAACGAAAAATTCACGACCAGAGACGCATTAAACCAAAAGTAAAATCCACCTGAAAGTGACGGACGCGTTGGCAGCCGCTGGGACGCACGTAGAGCACGGCTCCGAGATCACCTCGTACGCAGGGTTGGGGTCCACTTCGACGCTCACCTGGCGAAGAATTCATCCATTTTAGGGCGCTCAAAGGCTTCTTTTCGTGTTTGATTTTATCGCTTTGATCGCAATGGTGTGGTATTGTGACGAGACGCAAGGTTTGTCAAGGTTTGAGAGGTCGCTTCATACCTCTCGCATGGAGAGGTATGGAGCGACCTATTATGTATAATCCTATTATACATATCTACAGAATGGCCCAAAAGTAACTGACACTTTTAATTAGGTTACCAGATTGTAATTGGATACCATATAATATGGTATCCTATTTTGTCATTAACACTGAGGTCAAATACTTCTGGACCACAGTGTGCATGATGACGAAAAAGTGTTGTTTTTTACTATGTACGTATATGAATAGCCTGCCAAAATTGTAGCAATTTCACCAAAACCTCAAGTATAACTCACAGGTAGGGAACTGCTTATGGAATTGAAGACGGAGACTGTGACGAAGAAAGTTTCTTCCACCTTGACGGAAGGAGGAAAAGACAAGTCGATAACGAGGGGCGTGAACGTGGTGAGCGACCACTGCGTCGAGGGATTTGGAACACTTGAAGCCTCGCACACATCGTCGTTGCGACTCCAGTAATTCCTGTGAGAAAGAAATAGTATCAATCATTATTATTCATGTATATATATATATATATATATATATATATATACATGTAAATACATAGCATATTCGTGTTTCATAGAAAGCTTTTCAATTCAGTAGATAATTTATTTACTGCTATCTTGGAATAAAACATGACTAAGACCCTGAATATTTACATAGACCCCCAATATACATAGTATATAATTCGTGATGGCCTCTGAGTTGCCCGACCTAACTACGACGACCGAACTCATTCCACTAATAATTCCACTTGAAGTTTCGGGACGTGGCATGTGAGGTACGTAGTGTGCTGCCTCGACAGACTTCCAAGATCGTATTTTTGCGAAGCGTCAGAAAAAGGTTGCGTAACGCCAGAAAAATTTTGCGTAACGTCAGAAAAAATTTGAGCTCATCAGCGATACGAAATTTTGTGTGGTAAAAAAAATGACTAGCCGAGTTGTAACCGGTGCGTCAAGCTATTGTACGACCTCGAGAGCAATTCATTTCCGCTGCAAATGTCTTTTTTGGTTCGGGTGTTGAAGGAACAAAAATGACGTCTTTCTCAGTGCGTGTGTTCTTACTGAAGTGACCCACTGGGTGTGACATGCACATAATTGAATTCAAAGTAAACTCTGTACACTTAAATCAGCATAAATACAATAAGATCAGCCTTATGTTGAAAATAGTAATAACTGTTATTAGAAATTACTCTATTAAAGTTCCTATTTATCATGAGAAGCGGGGACATTGTTATGGTACTAATATGTATTAGACTTATAAATTTAAATACAAAAATACTCCCTCTCAGTTAATGTATCGTGTTTCATGATTCTTTCGACTGGGAAGCACTCAAGGCATAAATTCCTAAGCCTTGACAGACTAGGAGGCAAGCACGCTACCACTTGCGCTGCGGGGCCACTTGTGCACTCTGAGTACGTACCCTGCAACGGAGTGTAGAGCGCAGAGAAAGATCAGCGCGAGTTGCAAGTTCATCCTGCTCGTAATTTTCACCTTACTCTTCTCTGTCAAAAATTTGGAGTGTTTCTATTCGTCAAGAGCGCTTAGAATTTCTGTGGATCAAAGGCGTGCTGTGTTTCACTCTGTCGAAGAGGAGCAGTGTTTTTATCTCAGTCAAATTCGCGTTTCTGTCAGAAGCGACCACAGAAATTCGTCACGTTAAAGCAATGAGGAATCTTTGTCAGTCCAAGTTGTTTTCAGCTTTTGCGTATCGAGAATGTGTTCTTCATGAAGTGTTTCTTTGCTGTTGTGTGCTGTCCTGTGCACCAGGACCCGTCAATGTCAGCCCCGTACTGCGAAGGTCTCGAGGACCAGGCTTAGATATATGGTCACGTGATGTCTCATGGAGCCATTCGCCCCCACATGTGCTCCCCCAAAAATGCCCCCTCTGGATATCCCAAATAAAATGTCCCCCAGGGTGTTCCATAGAAACGTCTCCTCAAGGAGTCAGGTAGGAAATATGTACTGTATATCCCCAAAGGTTGTCTTAAAAATTGTCCCAAGGGAGTCCTATGAAAATATCCCAACTGGGTGTCCCTAAAAATGTCCCAACGGTTGGGTGTAGCATAAAAATGTCCCTACTGTGGGTCCCATAAAAATGTCCCTAATATGTGTCCCGTAAAGATGTCCTAAATGCGTGTTCCATAAAATGGCTTTGCTGCAGATCCCATAAAATGGCCCTACTGCATGTCCCATGAAAAATGTTCCCACTGGATGTACCATAGAAAAATATGTCCCCACAGGGTGCTCTAAAAGGATCTCTTAGTTTGTAGTATCCCCAAAGAGTGTTCCAAAGAAACATCTCCACAAGGGGTCTGGTAGAAAATATGTCCCCACAGGTGTCTCAAGGAAATGGCCCGAATAGGTGTCCCAAAAAATATCTCCCCACTGAATGTCCCTTAAAAATGTCCTCAGTGGGTGTCCCCACAGGACATACCAAAAAAATGTCTGGGCTGAGTGTCCCATAAAAAATGTCCTCACTGGATCTACCATAAATAATGTGTCTCCACAGGGGGCCCCAAAAGGATCTTACTAATAAAAGTGTCCCCACAGAATGTCCCAAAAAACTGCCTCAAAGGATATCCCTAAAAAAGGTCTCCACTGGGTGTCCAATAAAATATGTCCCCACCCGAAGCATCATAGAAAAATATATCAGTGGGGGGTGTCCAAAAAATGTCTTGAAAAGATGTTCCAAATAGAAGTGTCTCCACAGGGTGTCCCAACAAAAATGTTTCATTGTACAGGGTGGCCCAAAAAAATACGTACTCTGTTTTGAATAATTAATACTTCTTCGTTAACGTAAGTACAAAAATCTTTTTAAGACCCCACTATTAATTAAAAACAAAATTTTTATGGAGTATCATAGCTACAACCGAACAGTTCCTGAATCTGAATAATCCTTTCATTTCATGAATATTTCTCACCTAGAAGCAAATCAAGTAAACTCTAGATTTTTGGCCATGCAACTAACTAGAGAACAACGATTCTTCTTTATGGAAAAATTATGTGAATAAAAAAAACATGTCGCAAGTTGTAAGAAGGTTTCGACTTATCTTTGCTGGACAAGCTGTGACCAGGTTGATCGTCAAAAAAATATTGACAGGTGGCAAGCTCATGGTAATATTCTGAGGAGGAATAAGGGAAATCCTGGTAGACTCAAAACTGCACGAACTGAAGCAAATATTCCAATGGTCCGATAAGAAACTGAAGTAACCCCTTTCTTTTCAGCCCGGCGCCAGGGAACAAACTTATCTAGATCAACATTCCAGAGAATCGTTAGAAAATATGTGAATTACTATCCCTACAAGGAAAAGATTTGTCAGCATGAATAAGAAAATGATTTGGAACGGCGAAGAAATTTCTGTGAATGGTTCTTGCAGAAAAACGAAATATTTGTCAAAGATATCGTTGTGAGTGATGAGTCGGTATTTCATCTGAACAGACTAGTAAACAGGCAAACTTCAAGCACATATTCTCCCGCCAAACACCTCCAGGAAACATTTTCGAAAAAAACTTCTGTCGCAAACAGTTTTAATTGTGGATTGGGACAACTGGAAGAGGTCATATTGTGGGACCAATTTTAACATGACTGGGGAAAACTGCTTGGGTTAACATTGTGCAACTATTAAAATCTGTATCAAATAATATTTCACAACTTAACTGAATAGGAATGTCAATTCCAGAGAAATTGATACAAATAAGATTTTTGCTCCTAAGTTAACAAAGAGGAATAAACATTCAAAACAGTGTATACATATTTTGGGGCCACTCAGTGTAATTAATTATTCATGCACATTGCCAGTTCAAATCAAGCCATTTTACAATAGATTTTTTCAGCCCATAGCAAAATTTGCTTCCTATAATCATAAAAATACAGTATTTATGAACTAAAAATAAATATGAAGTAACCAACAGGAAACTGAGTGAACTGTGATAACGAATACGATTCAAGTTTATGTTTCAAGTTTGTTGGTGTGATTCAAGCTAACGATTCAAATTTGTGTAAATGGAGAAAACTTCTTCAAATTGCTTAATTTGTTAATTATAAAAATTAATCTGTGCTGACCTCAGCACAACTCTTTACAATCCCTAGACTTAGCATTTCTCGCAGTTACATTTCATTCCCGGACTACGTATGATAAGTTGTACCCTGCTAAATGAAAGCGATTTGCCGACTTTAGTTCACCTCGAGTTTGATGTATTAAAATAATCTCAATTGAATATTAATAGCTGAAATTAATTGTGCAATACTTTCTGGAACTGGGACAGAAGTGAAACTGCGGACGTGGACAGTTCGAAGCCACCAATCATTACCAAAAAATTTTTTGAAAATTTTGCACGAGTACGAACATGCACTCGATCCTCGACATATGGCGAATTTGTTGTAGGCCTCATTTGAATTTTTGAAGTTTTTTTTAGTTTAAGTAATAGACATATGTTTTTTTGCGCCATGAGCACATATTGCGAACACGAAGTGTAAAAATTTCGAACACTAATCGAATGGCGCTCAAAATAGTCCTGTCATATGTGAACTTACTGAGCACAGCGGCGAATTTTTTTTTAAAAGTCAATGTGAGTGAGCAAACCATCTAGCAGTCGGAAAAAATCTTCTACACTGAATGCTGTAGAAGATTTTGCGATGTGAAGGGAAATTTTCGAAAAAAAATTGTCAATTTCTACGACACGCATCATCAAATATGTGAAGCAAAAACGTGTAAGAATCGAGTGAAAAAGCAGAGAAGTCCAAAAAATAGCAACAGCTACAGCTAACGATATAGTGTAAAAAAATTCAGTCAGGAAAACCACGTATAAACGATCTGAACTCTTTTGATTTACGTAGCAGCCGTGCAAATGAAACGGTTTCTAGTAATGATGACACATTTTTTAATTTTCTTTACCGTATAATTATTTGAGACATAATTTTTGAGACAGCATTATTTTTCCATTGAAAATAAAAGGTAGAGAAACTTTAGACGTACAGTATCAGGTTTTCGTTCCACATGAATTTTTTTTCATGAATATCAATCAGCTCTAGAAGTAAGAAGAAAACTCCGAGTCCAGCATTTTACTTTCATAAATTTCAAGGAGCATCTCCGTCAGTTACTGAGTCATTCTGGTTCTGCTACTCAATAAAAATTTTCAAACAAATTTTGGGGAAGCTATTATCTGAAGTGAGTACAATGGTCATTTTTCTTCTCTCATTCGAGAATGTATTTTGGAAAACATAAATGCAATTGTTGAGCTGAGTTTCCCATGTGAAAACATGTAGAAGTGAGCGACGGCCCATCATGGAAAATTGTAGACAACGAAGTTTTAAACATTTAAGCATACTAAAAGCTTTTTATCTCTGTTTTCACGCAATGTTTAACGTGTGTACGACGTTTATTTGAGATTCATACTATACTGATAGCACAAATATTTCAGACTCTAGTTACAGTGCACTTTGACTTGGACTTGAGATTCTAATTTACATTTTACTTGCATTTCGTAGTGTATTTCTAACTCCATGCCTGTAGATTAATATCTTAAACATCAATTCACGATGTACCCATAGTCTAATTCACACTAAATTCAGACAGTAATAGAAGCTGCATCACCAGTTTGTGGTGATGTTTGTCTACATCACCAGTTTGTCTTTGAAGAATGGCTTGGTATTGAAAACTCATTGTTGTCCAATTTATTGAACGCAGTGAACAGGTCGTCGTGATACTTTGTCTAAAATATATAATAAAAAGGATTGCTTTTTTACGAGCAACGGGACAACACTTGTCCCCTATTTTTCAAACGTTGCCATCAATCATATTTATCTGAGAGATCAAGGAAAAATGTGCGCTCTACTTCCAAAAAACTTGCATCTGTGAGCTACGACCCACATCTGTTCGTTAGAATCTATTCGTGAATCATCATGCAGGAGACTAGTGCTTGTCATCAGTAAGTAAATAATAACATTGTTTTAACCTTCCATCCGGTCTTTGTGCCGACTTGAAGAAGTACCCCTACAGCTTATCGGCTGGTCGGTACTTCTCTGATGCTATTAGGATCATCATGAACATAAATATTATACTCGTCCCTAGCAAGAACATATTTGTACTTGTAGCTTTTGTAGCTTTAATATGAGTACCTACAAGCGCTCCCGTAACGTCCAACATGGACCGAGGTGAACTCAAACTATCAATAATGGGGTCTTTGACCTGTGTTTCTCCCAGTGAGCAAAGGAAATATAGTAGTGATAATATTACATGAATACCTATCGACTTGTGGACTTAAAATCATGGAATGTTTTCTTAATGTTGGCAGATCTAAAGTTCTATTTTTTGTCTTCGCAGTTAGGATTTCAGTGTTCGTCCTTCCAAGGGCCACTCTAGTACGCAGTTAGTTGACCCGAAAACTTCAGGAATCATATTCCTAACTTTCATTCAATTCCACATTTTCTTCTTTATAAGTTGTTCTTTTTAAAATTTTTACCTTTTTCGCGGCTTGGATCTTTATTTGGCCAGATAATTAACTTTCTTATTGTCCTGGATTCCAGTAAGAAATGCATAAGCTTAAACTTGGACGATGGCAATGCATAAAAAAAATACAAAATCGCGGAGGCATTTTGTGAATTCATGCGTAGTGATATATCAATGCGTGTTTAAATCTTTCAAGCAAGATTTTTCGCAGAAAAACGTTACGTTTATTTGCAGAAGTTATACATTGAGCTGAACAGTAGTGCTATGCATGAGTTCATTAGTTTCAGGTAATGTTCATATGGCCTTTATTTCATTAGTCTTAGAAGTTATTTATTAGCTCGTTAGTTCATTAGTCTCAGAAAATGTTCGGTAGTACACTAGTCTCAGAAAATATGTTTATCACATGCATTTCTGCCCAGATTTTAATTATACAACTATTTTACCTGTTTGCAAAAAATAGCATCACTGTCCACAATTTACTCCTAAGACTTTAAAATTTCAACATTTACTGCTGCGCTAAGCCATTCCGTGCCGCACAACAAGTGTCCCGAAGGCCTGAGCTGTAAATCACTTGTAAATCACAGGTTTAAAATTTACCATCAAAATTCATTTTTCATTCGAATTAACATTTGTTTTATGTTCCAAAGTTATCTGATTCGTGTGGGAGGCGGAAAATGCATCTACGTTCAGAACAATTACTCAGCAGGGTAGTGCCTGAACAGTACAGGAAAATTCTATGTATTTATTTGCCGAATATTTATCACCCAAGTTTTCGCTGAGACCATCGCGGAGCACCGCGCGCTTGTCAAAATATTCGGTTTTACACAGACTGGAACAAGATTTCTTTGTTGGTATCTTAGAAGAAAAGGGGCGATTTGAGAAAATCTACTAACTTACGAGTGAATGCATTTCTTTCTCTAAGATAAAAAGAGACAGTTGAAAAATATTATGCAATTATATTTGAATGCGTATCGCTCGTTTAACGAAATGAAACAATGAGAGAAAACTTATGACTTACATTTGAAGAGATATTGTTCATTAAACCGAAAATATACATTTAAAAAATGTAGGTATTCACATAGGAATGCCTATGGTTCTCTAGAGCTTCACCATCCCCCATTATTTCGAAGCGTTGAGGCGCAGCAGGAGGCGCAGCAGGAGGCGCAGCAGGAGCCGCAGCAGGAGGCACAGCAGGAGCCGCAGCAGGAGCCGCAGCAGGAGCCGCAGCAGGAGCCGCAGCCCGCCATCGAGGAGGCTCGCGAGTTCTGTCCCTGACGCGCGATGGTCAGATTTTCATGAGGTCACCGAGTGGTTCCCTTAAGAAAAGATTAGAAGATTAAACCTTACGTTTCTTGCTACATTCAGACGCTTTGTCAGTAACCGTAAGACATTTGTTACCCAATATACCGAAAAAATGAAACCTTACTGAATAAAGTTTTTGCTTTTCATTTTCTTTCATCCCGCAATGCTTGGTTCAAAAATGAATTTCGCATAGTAATGGAGTTGTTTCTCGATCAATCTTTTGAATACAATTGTTCTTCATTTTCATGAGCCTCAAAATAAACTTGTAAATAGAAAAATAGGTAAATTTTCACATTTTTAGTCTCAGTTCGTACTTTGTCCAAAGAACTGCGAAAACTGTTAATAGCTTCATGCATTAATCAGAGCTTAAAGAAATATCAATCAAAGGATTCATAACGTAAATAAATAGAAATGGGTATAGACGCATATTTCATGTTATTAACTGCTTTTCGTATATAGGAATATATAAAACTTTAAATGAAGAATCAAAATACCTCAAGTTTTTTGGCATATTGAAATTTTTATCGTTTGCGACAGAATTCCCCATTGGATTAACTCAACAGTTGTTCTGACGCACTGTACGAAGCTCGTAAATACGTACGTACGTTTCGTCGCATTGATGGAAAAAAATTACGTGATTGTTTTGAAGTTTAATACGAAGTTTTGTAGCTTTGACCCTAGCATACATCAATTTAGTCAGTGTTAATAATAATGGGGGGTGTTGAATCTAGCCATTGTTGATCAAGATTATTATTTCAATTTTAAAGTAAACCAATGCGTGTGAAGCTCTATTGTACGATAAATTTAGCGGAAAACTATTCTAACTGAAAATACTGCATCTAACAGCACAACAGCTAGCTATATTGAGGCTAATAATTGAGGTCGTTGGTGGATTCATATTCAGTTCAAAACTGAACTGATGACTGAGGATCAAAAGAAAAAATGAAAATATAGAAAAATTATTTATTCTGAAATCACTCATGCAAAAAGCATGGTACAACTCTGTTTTTCAATAAATAATAATACAATATTTAAAATAAGTGTGTACGTCACCGTCTCGTTGGGGTTTCTAGTTGTAATTTTTAATTCACATGCCTATCGGTCAGCATGGAGAGGTAAAGAGTCCGCTAAGGTAAATCTTAACCAAAACATCGTATGATTCTTTGAACATACCTGATAAAATTAGAAATAACAGTCTAATGAAAGACTGTAAAGTGGCAAAACAGAGTTGAACCTCTTGAAAATAATACTGACTTAATCATCGATAATTTGAATTTGAGTAGCAGTACGTCAAAATTTCAATGTTGTATCCTCTAGCATTTACAAACCGTAGATTTGCGGTGTCATGCGAGTTTCACAATTCTTCTGAACAAACTTATGTCGTTTGATAGAAAGAGAAGATTATTTACTTTGATATCAGTGTAAGTGACACACATTATTTGATAAATTGTTTTTTAATAACTAAGAATGTAGTGTTATAATAAAATATGCAAATGATTTTGATACCACAAACTTTGATTTATAATTTGGCAAATGATCAAGTTAAAACTTGAATTATAGTAGAAATACGTAAAATACTTCGTCATGCAGAATAAAAATGGAAAATTACATATGAAAGACTGACCATAAATGAGAACATAAAGTTGAACTCGTGACTAAGGCTCTGTTGGATTTTTGGCAAGAACTCTGGCTAGAAACAGTTCAAGATTTAAATAAAGGGAGAACTGTATGAGACTAGAGATACCATTGGCTCTTGGCCATGGTCTTCTCGTCGTAATAGAGCCATAGAAACCGTCATGGCGAGGTTGAGAATAGGACATGTTGGGCTAACAGGAGTATTTTTTAGGTTCAATTTCTCCTCTATTAACTGTTGTACATATGTGAGACTGTTGAAAATGTAGTTCATTTCTTACTACAATGCCCTAAATATGTAAATGCTAGAACAATACTAAGTGATGAATTGAACTTGTTAAAAGTCTCTGTCACAGTTAAGAATTTGTTATTAGAGGGACAGTTAAACTCAAAGCCACAACTTAAGCTACTGAATTCAGTTGCCAAATATTTGACAGCTGGTGGAAAAATAGGAATATTATAGCTACTGTAGGAAAAATGAAAACGATACGGGAAATTGGAAATGAATAGAGTTTAAAGTTATATTCAATTAATCAGTGTGGTAAGTTTAAAAATAAAATCCCTGGCAGGAAACGCAGCTTCTGAAAAATAGGCGGGCCCACTCCGAGCTCCATGGAGCTGTGGAGCTCGATAACCGCTGCACTGCAGGGTAAGAAAGAGATCACTATTAATTCCCCCTCCAGGTCTGACATGCGCGATTTCGGGATGTAAGGTAGCTTTAATTATCAAGTAGTAATATAGTTATCAAGTAGTAATATAGTTATCAAGTAGTAATATAGTTTGAGACATACTAAGTATTCAGCACATAGGAAATACCACCTAAGCCCCAGCTCACGACAGTGACCCTTGTTGGCAAATGCTCGTTCAGCCACCCACCCGAAAAAGATCGTTAGCCTCGGTGATTGGGACGAATGCAGCCAGCAGACTGAGGGGCTAGGCAACGGGCGTGGGGACGCTTACTTCATTTCGCAGAGTCCACCGGTGCGGGAGACCACGTAGCTGACGCGCGATGCAACTCGGACTCTTCACCAGGAAGGAGGTCGCGATACCGAAGACCTACGCCAGCCGGCGAAATCGAAGTTCAACATACGAACGTTAGCGCAGCGTAGAAATTCATTTAGGGTTAACCTTTAAACGCGAGCATATTGCTGTAAAATTTCTGTGAGAGTTAGAACCAGGGAGCAGTAGGGTGGGTGTCACGGTTTGTTTGCTTTCTTTCTACAACGGCTAATTTGGCACCAAGCGCAAAGGTTATGTTCAGGTTCCAATGAATGTAACCTGAAAAGGTTACATTCAAGTGGCCGAATAGAACGTGATACATTTACCGATGAATGTAAGTTCGCAAAGCTTTGATTAGAAATAATTGTTTTAAGACTGAATCCAATAGTGTAAGTAGTATCGCCTGGATGAATATAATAAATTTAATGCACCTTATACGCTACCCGCCAAGGGGTCAGGCTGATGATGAATTTCTGCACTGCTACTCATCACTAACGTTAAATTACAGTCATTTTACTTATGCTGCCATGGCTAGACTATTTTTCGTCCATCTTGAATATCTCTATGCTGCATAATGAGAACTTTTCAGCTAGGTTAATGTTACTAACTATGTACCTAATTTTTTATTGAAATGTAAAAAAATACAATACATGTAGTGAGTAATACCATATCTGGTCTATTTATAAGAGGTACTTCATATCAAGACCTGAGGCACATGGGCCAGCTGGACCTGGAGTCTTCAAAAAACTGAAATAAAAAAATAATAATTTATTTCAAAATCAATTACAGATAAAGCGTGTTACAAGTCCGCTTTTCAATTGTTAAGAATACAACCTTGAAAACAAGGGTGGACGTCTCGTTGAAACTTCTATAGTTGTGACTCATAATTCACTGACCTATTGTTCAGAATGATGTCATTAGCTCTTTAAACTAAATTTTACCTAAAAATGTCGTGTGATTCTTTGCACGTACCTGATACAACCTTAAAATTACTGTTGAAAGATAGGCTACAACGTGTGAGAAAGGAGTTGAGCTTCACAAGAATCACACAAAATGGAACATCGATATTTTTAATTTGCGTTATTGCACATTAAAACTTCTCTGAATTTGTATCCTCTGGTTCTTACAGTGTCATGTGAAGTACAGAAGTGTACTGAACGAATTTGTGTCGTTTGAAAGAGAGAGAAGATTATTTATTTCGATGGAAGTGATACGCGTTTTTTAGTGAATCTCATTTTCTAAAATTAGAATACAGTACTGTAATAAAAAAGCAAATCTCTCTGATTCTGCAAACTTTGATTTCTGACATAGTAGTCGAAAAACTTAAATTAATGTACAAACACGTGAAATATTTTATCATGCACGGCAAAAATAAGAGGCGATGAGTAATAATCGTACGAGAAAGTTAGGTGAATCACGGTCATGTGATAGGAATGGGGTATACGGCTGGTGCATGTTCAAATACATATATAGCAAATATCCAAGTGCTATCTCCTGATATTAAATTTCACCGCAGTGGCTGATAGACAATCTACTTGATGTGAGCATGCCTATTGAAATTAGTTGTTGTTGTTGTAACTCATTGTACGTTTTGCATCATTTTAGAAAAGTAATTGTTTCTCATACTCTTATATGAATAAATTACCTGGAGTGGGAAGTGCTGGAAAGTGTTACAATTGGGACGTACATAAACTAAATACAGTTATAGAGCATAGCTGGTTTCCCCGTCGCACATCGATCTCTAATCATGGAATAACTACAAAAAATGAACCTTTTTAATTCCTATACGTTTTACCGTTGGTTTTTCAATGCTTTACAAATACTGGCGTAGTGAGGGATGTGAGGAATGTGTGGTTTAGGTTTTTTTTCCCAAGGGAAGTATTCTTTGGTTACGTAAAATACACTTCCTGGACCAGGATCGCACCCTGAACGTCCCTGCTGCAAGACCATCTTGCTGACTAGGTCGCCATGGAGTCCACAATACGCCATGGAGCTCAGTGGGCTGCATGGCGATTATATATTATATTACAAGAAAGAAAAGAAAAATAGTTTATTTCAAAGTTGGTCATATGCAAAGTATATACGTTTAAGACATGAGTAAATGCACAAAATGAAATGGAGCTGCTTTAAATAAAATTGTGACGTAATTATACAAGAGTCGGTTTGCATCTCTTGATCCGTGTGAAATATTACTAGCATTGCTACATGCTAATACTGATACTATTGAAACATACAGCGATAAAAAATTGAGCCACATATCATAATAGATGTGAACATAAAGAGTCTATACTTTGTTAGATTTAAACACAATGAAGTAACTATAATTCAGAGTAATAATGTATTTTGTTAAAAACTTTACGGCCCTGTACCAAAAAGCCCTTGCTGTTATATTAAATATAAAAAATCGATATTTTAATATTGATATCGACATCATTTTTTATTTTATGATGTTCTTGTATTGTGATTTTTAAATTTTTCAACTCATTATATTTCATAAATGCTAATTTCAAATGAAGCCTATTTGCACCACTGTACTCCAAAATTGTCAAGAAAAAGACACGTAGGGTTCGCCAGCTGTATTCAAATTACTGAGTACCATAATGACGAACGCGATCCCGAAATTCAGTCTGAGCATTGAACCTGAAGTGTGGAAGCACATGGGTCAGTAACTAGGTAGCTATTTGCTGCCGACTTCCGAACAGTGCGTTGTATTTATGTGTGATGTATTTCAAAGTACAATAAATGTGCGAAGCTAAATCATGTATAAGCTAAATTTGTTGCTTTACAGCTAATTAATATAGAATTTTGAAGCACTGAACGATTTCAGAAATATTCAGCCATGTAGCTTGATGAGGAGGCAATGATGGAAGTTCGTGGAACTCAACCTGAAGCATAACACAAATAGCGATCCTAATTGATGATCCTCACAGAACTACTGAAGTGCCCTAATTTCTTTCTGCATCAAAATGTTGCAGCATATGCATTACTTAGAGTAATACGTCGTTGCCGAGTGTTAGGAAGTTGGGATCGGGAGACATTGAGAGCACATGCCATGCGCATGTGCTGCTCCTCCCGCATAACGCATTATTGCTATGTGAAAGAAATGAAGTGTGTAGTACGACCAGCCTGCATTTTACGTTTTAAAGTTTCAAACAATGTTTTGGCCTTATATTTAAGCTATGAAATAAAATTTTAAATTGTATTATGTTCATACATAATTATTGTCATTGTATACTTTGAATGAATGGAAACATATTTATTCCACTCACTATTATGTAACTGAGCCTCTGAGGTTGTTGAGACTTGGTCATAGTTATTGCTTAAAGTTACATTTGAATATTTGCTAACTGTTTACTTTATTTAAGTGTGCTGCACAGTGCATCCTGAATTGCCTTTACTTCAGTTTCATTAGAGGAAGGAGAGGGGGTGAAAGATTTCCAAACACTCAAAGTAGACAATTTGGGCACTTAGCTCTTTTTCTGTATTATTATTGTATAATATGCATTTATAAGTGTATTAGACTGTATAACAGAAGTGTATTAGAAGGCATAGGAACTTTTTTTACATATGGAGAATTTTTTCAAATTTTCTTGTTTTCAGTAACTAATAAGCATCTGCATCCCAATATCCTAGATATTCCTGTTTGATATCATTATTTATACTATTCAGTGCATTGGAATTTATCTATACTACCAACTGCATTGACCTGGAGTGCTTATTTGACCATTTATCAACCTTTGAAAGTGAGTGGTTTCTCATTGCAATCACTCCCTAAGCCCAGAAAAACTCTGGCACAAAATATTTTAATTATTTTAATTGAGGTATTTCTACTGTTTTATTACTTTTAGGCTAGGATATGCTTTTTTACAATGAAATGAAGAAAATACAGGAGATTTTAATATTCCTACTTATTGTGAATTCCCATGTTACACTGTATAATTTTAGCCATTGAGCCAAAGTCAAGGGACTTAATTTTTGTTCCCAGTGAATGAAAGGAAAAGAGATTCCATATTTGTTGGAAACATTAATGCCTGCAATCAGCTGTCAATAATAATTTCCAGGAATTTTTGACTAATTTTTTGAAAGTTGTTCTATGAACAAAAAATTTATTGGAACTTACATACATCTTGCTATGACTCACCCAGAAAAATCTGCAGCATAAAATGAATGTGCTTGCCATAATAAGTCAGGATGCACTTAATCTCCCGAAAGTGAACTGTGGTCTAGTAAGGGATTATAGTACAGGAAAAGGTACCTAAGGTTTGTTATAGCTCTCATGCAATTAGTACCCCACTTTGTAGTAACATACAGAATCTTTCTATTCAACTAGATTGTGTAATGCAGTAGTGTATTTTAATTTTGTGTTCTGGCATGTTTCAGAGTGTAGTGATTGAATTCCAGGTCAGTGAATGAAAGTAAATCAAGATATCAACATGGGTACCAAAATGGTGCAAAATTTGGAGAAGTACTTCTCCAGATTAGAGGAATTTATTGGGTAAGTTGTAAGGAACTGATTATAAATTATGTTTTGAATATTACATTAATGTATTCTAATGCTATGAAATATTTATAATTTTGTCTTATTGTTGTGCCTTATAAGTAATATTCTCTTATTTTTAAAATTTATAATGTATTATGAAACTCTTTTAACTTAGCAACCTAATTGCTACTTGAGTTGTTAGCTATAGTGGATTTTCAAAGTTACATCATAGTTGAATTCAAACCTATATATATTTTTGCTTGTACCAATTCCTACTTTTGCTATGCCATTATGGACTGTTGAATTTACCAGAAGAATTAATTGAAGGCATTTTTTTTTTGGTCAGTAGTAAACTGAGCAAGAAGTAAGGTAGCTAATGTATTTAAATCCTTTTCTAAAGAATGACATGATTTATAAGGGAATCCAGGTATAAAATGAAGTATTGTTCTCATTTAATAAACTTAAGCTGAAAACTATAATCAATGTTTTTATTTATTTAGAAAAGAAATAAAACTCAATTAAAAAAAATTAGCAAGTTGAAATTTCGATATAGATGTACCTGCACTCATACTAACATTAGACCATTAAAGTTTGTTTTAAGTGTAAGTGGTTTCAAAATATTAATTTTTTCTTTCTACCCACCATGTAGAAAACATACCATAATGTGGGGCTACTTGGGACAAGTGGCTCACACTTCTTACTGTGGGGCCAAAAGTGTATTGGGTTTCTCATATCTAGGTTTGGACAGTTATCTTCTATCATTATCAAATATTTGGTTTGGTTAAAATTCAAATTGATTTATTTAAACACTAGAAAAAATTTCAAGAAAGAAGCTATAATTTATAATTTTTTTAAGTTAGTCATGCTAGGGAGAAAAATCTATTTGGTCAAAGTTCATAGATTTTTGATACTGTATATAGGTGGGATATGGCAATAAAATCCATTATGAGAAATTATCTAATTCCTAAAAAAATGGGGATATTTCTGCAAGCCTGGGTAACTTGGGATGCATAAAAAGTTTAATATGAATTTTTATCTATTATATGAGTATATTTGTTTATAAAGGAGTTAAAATATTTATTCTTGTTCTAGGTTGTTAGTATTCACAAATTTTTATGACAAGCCCACTTTTTGATCAGGAGTGAACAAGCATGAAATGAATTTTGCCACAATTTGTCTCACTTACAGATTGTTGTCATCAAGTTTCATGAAAGGCCAAATAGTTTAGGAATTTCATCACTAGTATATCTTTTTATCCTCGTACAAAAGTGGATGAACTTTTTTTCGTATTTATATTAGTTCTGGGTGTAGAAGGCCTGCCTGGAAATTTGATGTTTTTATTGAGATATTATCCCATTCAAAACAAGATTTGGCCTCATTAGAATAGAGATTTCATTGTATTTGAATTGCATTTTTGAATCATTCATTATCTTAATAAACTGTAGCCAATGTATTAAACTGCATCCAATGCACTTTTACTAAGCAGAAAATAAAATTTTAAACTGCAGGCTGTTCTTGTATATCATCAATTTAAAACTTGAATTCTGAAAAACTCTTCCCATGCAATTCTGCTTGACAGTAATTTTTCTTATTGAATTATATTGCCTTCCTGTACCTAGATTGGCAAAAGCACATTATAGGGTTAGGTATGTTAAGTCTTTCTGTTGAACACTATGCAACTGGTGACCCCAGGTGAGCACTATTAGGTTACCTGAGCTTGCCTTAGCTATAAATATGTCTTTGGGACTTCTTTCATACCCACTTTACTTCCTTTACTTTTCACATGCTCTTTGCTATCTTTTCTTCTTCTTCATTCTTAACCTGGTGTATTTAAGTATCAGTGATCCAATGTGGTAACACACGTAGTGCATAGATTTCCCATTTTCTACAGTACATACTAGTATGTATTGTAGAAAATGGGGAATCTATCTAAGGAACCGATTAGTTAATTCACTTAATTGGTCCCTTCTATTTTAGTGTGACATAGCCTGAGTTGCTGAAATGCTGAAATCTACATGCTCACTACTACATGCATAAGCATTTATTCCAGTAGACAAGATGTCTAATTCAGTATTTTTTCCAACAGCGACAAAAAGGACAAAGCAGGTCACCTTCAACTATGTCAACAAATGCATGACAACATCAGAGAACAGGAGAAAGTCCTCCAAATTCAGAAGCCAAAATCAGCTCTTCTGCATTTGTATATAGATGGCATGGACCATGATCAGGTGAGTTATTTAGTTGGGCTTCACTCAACCTCTAGTTTATTTCAATGTACAATTCACAGTATGCATGGTTAATTTGTGAGGAAAGAACAATAAGCTTCAGGAGTGCTCTGACTATTAAGTAATAATTGATTTTAGTTACTCTTTTATTTTGTATATGAAATGATGTAGAGTTTGGTATTGGAATTCATAGTTCTGTGCTTTCTGAGTAACTTACAAAACCTTCATGTAGATCATAATTCTTGATGGTACCATTAAGAAGAATGGTAGATGAATTAATTGATGTGACCGTTTCCATTTATTTTTTGGAATAGTGAATTATTTATTCTCTTATTCTAGAAACACTTGATGTTGTTTTACCATATACTGAACAATTAATTGAATCATTAATCCAAGAATTGGGATTGGGATTTTAAACAATGTATTGATTTGTTGCTTCTCCTTTGACCTGAAATTTAATATTTTGAAGTGTAGGCAGCATAATAATTCTGTTTTCAGCACTCCCAAATGTTTTACTGGTGTGGCTTCTGATTGAAGGTGTATATTTTATTACCAATGCATTAATTTTGTCATCATCTTGAAGCACTGATGGCTATGGAAAGGATGATGCATACCTACTTTTAAGATTTGAGGCCCATACTATGTTAGGTAATTATGTATCATAGTGTTTCTTCCATGGAGTAGGTACTTCCTATACACATGCAAGCATAGTATTATAAACAAATTATGTTACTAAATATTTATATCACTTTTACTTGCAGGTCCCCTTAGGAGGTATAGGGTTGGGTTAGTAAGGTTTGTCAATCATATGCTACAGGGACTGGGATCCCCAGGAAGACACCGTTAGGGGACTTCAATTATAGATAGGCCTCCAGGACCTTTTTTTTAGTTCACACTCTTCAATTTTTACTCCTATCATTCTTAACTTGTTCTTTCTATGCACAAGAGATCCTTTGTGGGAACACACCTTGTGCATAGATTCTCATTTTATAAAGTTCACACTAAATGGTTCCTTTTTTTGCTCCTTGGATTACATTTCATGTGGATATGGAGGTTTATGCTAACTAATAAAGATAATCATTTATTTTATTCACAGGGAAAATCTAATGTTTTCAATGGTTCTCTTCACAGATAGCTCAAGAACTTGCAGCAAATGAAGAGGAACTTTTGGCTACAGAAGGCGACACAGCTGGCAGCCTGATGCATCAAACCTCAGAGCTCATGTGTCTCCTCGAGACTAGCCCCACCGACCTGCAAATGGTCTATGACATTCCATTGAGGATCCCTGCCAAGGAAAAGAAGAAACATGGTGATCTAAAAAGTACCAGTTTAGATGGTGAAGATGAAGAAGGGGATTCATGCGATAGCAGTGACGGTGAAGGTGAGGAATCTGATGAAGACAATGATGGTAACAAAAGCAGCACTGATGAAGGCTTAGTAATCAGTGGAGAAGGCGAAAGTGATGATGCATGTGACGATAGTTCTCATGATGAAGAAATCCCTTCCGACGATGACGCTGAAAAAGAATCTGAAAACGACGCTGATGATCAAGAGGAGGAAGACTCGGATGATGGCGAGAGTGCAGAGGATTCTCACGAAGCGAGTGCTGAAGACTCGGATGCAGACAGCGATGACAGCGCCTACGCTGAGCTGGACAAGCAGCTCTTCGAGCGGTACAAGAATGACAGTAATGCTGATGAAGAGGATGATGACGACGATCCCATAGAAGACCTCGCCGGGGCTGGTGAATCTGACAGCGATGATGAGCCTCAACACAAGAACTTGAATGAAGAGGAGGAGGAGGACAACCAGCGTGATAGCGATGAGCAGAGTGACTCAGAAGAAAAGTCTCCTAAAAAGAGGAAGAAAACTGTTCGCTTCAACATGAATACAACCTCCAAAACCAATAAGCAAAATCCCTTGCAGAAAATTCAGATGCCTAATTTCTCCCATTCTAGTGTAGATTCTCAGTTCTTCAATGTACGTGAGAGTGAGTACATTGCTGATGAAGATCTCATTGGTGCTGATAATTTCAAAGATATTGATTTCATGGAAGATATTCCAGACGACGATGAAGATGAAAATCTCGATGGAGGAAAGGCAAGTCTCTATATTCGCTTTTATTCATTTCCAATCAGGATTTTTTGTGTAGTTATTCAACTGTGTATTAGATAGAGGTATGCAAGCAATTGCTTGCTTCATTATCGCACTGCTGTAATACTTATATAGATAGGCTAAATTACTTTTATTGATGTAGAACTATTGTTGATCTTCCGATTTGTTTAACTCTTTAAAACAAACACATTGCTCAGACATCTGAAATTTAACCAAACTTTTGTGATGAGACATTGTTTGAGCTCTGTAGTGTCTCTTCCAGAGCAAATCATCCGAAATTGATTTGTTTTCTCAATTCCCTGTAGGCTACGTACAACGACTTCTTTGATGGTGTCCCTCCACCTCGAGATTCATCAGAAGATGTGAACAACTCTGGAGACAACTGGGGACTCAAGGACAATGACAGTGATGAGGGTGACCATCAAACTACTCCTAAATCTTCAACAACTGAAGATGAGCCCATGGATACCAACACTGCTGATAAGGTATTTAGGTCATCAATTAAAATACTAGGACAAATAGGGCATTATCGTCATAGAGATGTTAATATAGCCTTGTGGGAATGATGTAATTTGTATGTTTTTTATGTTGAATTATAATTTGCATCCAGGTGAAATCGAGGTTTGAGCTAGAACTGGAGGCTGAGAACAAGCTGCGGAAGGAACTGGAGGAGCAGAACATCAGTGAGAAGCCATGGACGCTGCAGGGGGAGGTGCGGGCCCAGGATAGACCGACCAATTCTGCACTTTCGGAGTACCTCGAGTTCACCAGTGGTGCTAAGCTTAGTAAGTTGGGCTCAGTTCTTCCTCTATTAAAATATTTCCTATTAGCATTATGAAGTCCGGGTAGGAAATATTTGCTAATTTGATGCACAGTCTCATCTAAAAGAATGTACTAATTTTTTCTACTTTTTTTTTAAGAGTCCCAGTTTTTCTGTGTCACCTTGTATCTTATAGCTTAGTGCAATTGTTATGGGGCCTTGAATTCATTAATATTTTCATTGTTTTTCCCTCTAATCCAATGAGATTGTGACGTGTGCCTCTCATTGCAGGGCCCGTAATAAACGAGGAGCTCTGTTCCCGTGTGGAGCGCATCGTCCTGGACAGGTTCCGCACGAAGGCTTTCGATGACGTCGAGCGCAAAGCAAAGCTTGTTGATGATCCTTTCGAGTACAAGAAAAAAATTGTCCTGGACACAGAAAAGAGTTCCAAGAGTTTGAGCAAAATATATGAAGAGGTGAGTTGGGACTGCTCCTCTGAAGTGTTCTTGTTTTTCTTATTTGTAAAAGAAGAATTTATTGTGGGAGATTTCTGGGAAAATTTGCTGGGTTTCACTTGACAGTATCGCTAAGTGAAACTTTTATCATCAATCAGTATTCTCAATGAAAGATTTTTTACTGTAAGTTTTCTTTGTTTGTACTGTATATCCTGCTTTCTATTGCGTCTGTTACTAAATTTGTTTAGATTTTTTCTGCTTGAGCAACTTCTGGAAGCTCTTTTGAGTGTCAAGCTGTTAACCTAAGCTTATCATCTAGTCAGCTAGATAGATCGGACTCGCTACGTTTAAGATGCACACTTCTGGGGAGAGACTCTCGTGAAGGATTTTGTATTCTACTTCTTGCTTTTATCTATTTGGAACTTCTGTTTTTATATCCCCTTTACACTCCAATGTCCTTTGGAGCACTACTAGTTTTAACAAATCCGGAAACCTGACTGTTAGCATATTTAACGAGATGTTTACTTTAAGCGCTAACTCTGGTAAATTTTTAAATTCTCATGCCTGGCCGCTTGAATTTTTTGGTATGTCGAGTTTATTCTGAGAATGAACCTTGGCTCGATGAAGCTCATTGGTGCCTTAACTAAGTCTCCATTCCCACACCAAATTCCGAGGGACACGTAAACGCTTTATGCCTGTTTAGTGCTCACATTTGTTCTCATGAACCCCGCGCTTGTGTGTTGCCCAGCCATTTACTCTGTGAATCTGAGCAGGAATACCTGAAGAAGCAGCGCTTGGACTCAGCTCAGAAGGCCGAGGAGGAGCTGCCTGAGCACAAGAAGATCAGGCTGGCGTACGAGGAGCTGGAGGACTACCTGGACGCCCTCAGCAACGCTCACTACACGCCCAAACTGGTGAGCTGCTGCTGCTGCTGTGCGCCTGCCGGGTCTCGCATGCTTACCGAGTCCTTAGCCTTTGAGCGGGCAAGAGTTACTACAGCGCCGTTAAACAATTAATTTGTCTATTCTGTACAGGTATAAAGCTAGAACAAATTTGCAAAATTATGATTGAAATGTTTTCTTAGGATGAAATGTAATAAATTCCTCTGACATACGCATAAATTCGTAGTGAATCGACTCAAAATGATAGCTGTAGGATTGGCAATAGGATTAGGTTAGTTTAGTTTCTCTATTGTATGCAATGGGTATTAGCGGCTCAAGAGTAGCACTGTAAAGGTTAGCTCTGCTATAGATAGACCACCGGGACTTCTATCTTTCACTTCACTTCTTTCAATTTTTACGCCTTATTTGCTAACTTTCCTTTGTTTTTTCTTCTTCCTCATTCTTAACTTGCTATCTCCGTGCGCCGGGGATCCTGTGTGGGAACAACACTCTTTGTTCATAGATTTCCTTTTCTTTAAAGTCTATGCTAAATGGTCCCTTCTTTTTCTCCTCGACTTGTTTTGAGTCACTGAAATGCAGCAGTCTGCTCGACGGAAAATAGCAACATTATGTACGACCCTTTCTTTAGTCGTATAGACTACATTTATAGTCGTATAGACTACATTTATAGTCGTTTACACTACATTTATAGTCGTTTACACTACATNGTCGTTGATGCTACATTTATAGTCGTTGATGCTACATTTATAGTCGTTTATACTACATTTATAGTCGTCTATACTACATTTATAGTCGTCTATACCACATTTATAGTCGTCTATACCACATTTATAGTCGTCTATACTACATTTATAGTCGTTTATACTACATTTATAGTCGTTTATATTACATTTATAGTCGTTTATACTACATTTATAGTCGTTTGTACTACTTTCCCATCTAGTTCCGCTGAGCCGATGCCAGCAAAATTGGCATTCCTGTCAGGTCTTGATCTGGTGACTGTACCCTCAGACCAGTGTGCAATGAAATGAATCTCAAAATAATAAAAAATAATGGCCAATAGATAACTAGGTGGGTCCAGCAGCTAGCCAATATTAAGAACAGCAGTTCACAAAAAGCGCTGTCATCTCTCTGTCTTGGCTTTCTTTATGCCTTGAACGAAGAACAATTGTGTAGGCTTTGGCGTTTTGCCATGATTCTGTAGGAGTTTCGCCCCTGCTTTACTATAATTAACAAGTTTCGCGCGATGTCACCCCTAGAATAATAGCATCATAGAAGGAAATTCGTTGAGTGAACACATAAGACCTGCTACTGCAAGCGAAGGGGTTACATTATATTGGGAGTAACACCATTCTACATATATCTACTGAAGGTATAACTTTATATCATGTGTTTTTTGTTTGTTTTTGTCTCCATCTCTGAAGAAATCCTTCATATTCATGACAAAGGTGATGATTTTGGACGTTCATTCGTGTTTACAGAAACATCCTGAGCTGAAGATCATGAGCAACTTGCCAGCGATGCAGCTGGAGGAGACCACCCCAGTAGTGGCCAATGACAGCGAGGTGCTCGCTCCACAGGAAGTGTCGGGTAAATCTTGTGCTTGTCTTGACCATCTCGTGTTGTGCCAAGCTCGCCTGCTTTTAGTCAAGTTGTGCTTTTGGATTAGGCAGTGTGACCGTCGTTCCTAGTAGCTTTTAAAGATTACCATACTTATTTCCATATCACAATCCTAGATTGAAGAACACCCTGGTAGCTTCAAGACCCCCACACTAACTCGAAGACCATTCTAGTAGTATAAAGAATGCAGACGAACGTTTTAGCGTGAAGGAGCAGTTTGTTTGACTTGACCCTTTCGCTACAATTGGGATGTGGCTTACCCCCATCACTACTAGCATTCCCTACCATGGGGATGATGCGTCCCTTTTCCCTACCATGGGGATGATGCGTCCCTTTTCCCTAACATTGGGATGATGCGTCCCTTTTCCCTACCATTGGGATGATGCGTCCCTTTTCCCTATCATTGGGATGATACGTCCCCTTCCCCCTACCATTGGGATGATACGTCCCCTTCCCCCTACCATTGGGATGATACATCCCTACTTCAATGTTGTTGGGATATGTGGCCTTGCATAGAATATAATTCTAGTAGAATAATTTGTCCCCAATTATTTTTAGGCTTGGATCTTCCCTGATTCTCTAGTCCTCTTCCTTAATTTTTGCGTTTTATATTACATTTTTGTGATGAATAATTAGACATGTTCTGTAGGTCGCAGCAGCGAAGGCTTATATTTGAAGGAGAAAAAAATTATCCATAGCCAATAGGTTAAATAATTAAAATTTTACAAGCGTTAAATAGTTTTTATTATATTATACTGTAGCCCTGGTTGCGTTACTGAACTCTAATGATGTCCTCAAAGGTGCAAATGTTGTCTATTTTTTGATTGTCTTAAATTATTGAATGAAAACTTCTATCAAAGTCAGGTCACCGCCTCGGGAATTTTTCATCTGCCAGTGACTTGAAACGGCTACGTATGTTCTTCTTCTTTGTACTTATTGTTCTTAACTTGCTTCATTGATCGAGAATTTATTTTAGCTGGGGGGAATTTATTTTTCAGTATTGCTGTCGTCCATTTAAGGATTATAATTCTTCATGTACACACCTCAATAATGATATGCCTCGTCACTCTCTAGTCAAGAATTAAATTTCTAATCGTTTTCAGTAGTGATTTCGTGCATTTAAGCATTTTATTTCATCATATTTCAACCTCAATAATGGTGCTCGGTACTCTCGAGAGTGAAATTTAACTGATGGTGTGCGCAGCTCCTGTGCGGGGCCTGCTGAAGAGCATCTCAGAGAGGACCGCCACGGACAGGAAGCGAGAGCGGAGGACCAAGAAGCACAAGCAGCACCTCAAGTTCACGCGGCAGGAGCAGAACGTCAGCGACAAGGTCAAGAAGGCTGCCAAGGACGGCAAGAGGCTCGATCTCAGCACATCTGCTAAGGTCGTCCAGACGGCACTCAAGTCTGGCAAAGTCAAGCAGGTCAGTCCTAATTGCTGTACAGTGTTACGGTTTGTTTTGAAATTTTTTGCGATTTTTATTTTATTTTTTTAACTTTGGCGTGTCAAGAATTTTACGAGGTTCTGGAACCTAAGTTTGAGGTCTGGTAGATGATGACACGTTAAGTTGACCCAGGGAGGTGGTCGTTGCTTGGCTCTCAAGTTGATTTATGCGAAATATTTGAGCTGCGGTCTATAATTGTGTCATGATTCGCACAGTCAAAAAAGAATGCAAATACTGTTTTGATTTTAACTCATTTTCTATTATTCATTCAGAAACAGTGATGAAAAATCACGTAGTCGTTACCCGTAATGTTAGCGGTTGCGATTCCTTTATTTTCCACATGTTTAATAATTCTAGCGTCCGTCATATGGTGGACCGTTAGATCATTCATTGTAAAAAGTTTAGACCGGATAATAGGTGTAATCGAATGACAAAATTCATTATGTGAAAATTTCAACCGGTAGTTTTCATGAAGCTCTGGAGGATATTACTCCTACTTGGATGGAAACAATGACTTGGTGTCCGGTTAGAAGTGCTCGGTGCGGATGCAGTCGGGTGTTCTCTTCCATTAGACTAAGGCAATGAAATGCATAATTATTTTATCTTTCTTTCGATTAGTGAAGTGGGTTAGGAGATTGAGCTATCGACATAGAGCTGTTTTTACTCAACTCGTGTACATTTTTTACCATGACGTTATTTTGTACCACCGTAAGATTATTCTTCTTATAAATTCTTTTGAGATACACTCATTTTTTTAAACTAACTATTTTTCAGAAGCACTATTTCGTATTTCTTTGTGGTAACATTTTTTCAGCCACGAGTTCATTTTCTTTGTCCTACGTTTAAATTCATTTTCAATGACTTCCTTTCACTTTACTCACGATTTGTCTTTCCCAGATGGACTCGAATGGTCCAAGCATCAAATCCTCGACGGCGTTCTTCAAGCAGCTGGGAGAGCAGCACGATGCCGCCACCTCCAAACACGCCACCAAGAAGAGGAAGCGTGGCGACACCAGATAATGACCTCCTTTTTGTAAATACAAATTTTGCTGACGTGCGTGTTTCGTTTGCTGTCAAGTACATTTTAATTATTTTTCAAACCAGGTATAAGTAACGTGAGTTAATTCATTTGTGGTAACATATAGCGAAGTGTGCAAGCTTTTTTTAGTTTGCGACGATTTTTTTGCCTTCGTTCATTGTATTGGTAAGTGTCTGATGCGGTAAGAGGAACTGAACTCAGGAAACTTTAATAAGCACGAAATTTAATGAATTTAAGTGGCTCGTATATGCCGTTGAAGACGCCCGTGTGAATATTTCCTCCTCAAAATGCAATCTAAGGCTTATTGCTGTGTAATTGAGGCATTTCTTGGGTACGAAACTCTGATGTACTACCTGTAACCTTCCTGATTTGTCTTGGAAGTGCCATTCTGTATTTATGTATCCGTTACTAGTTCAAGAGCACCAGCATTTCTTAGTGCGCCACATCGAACTGCGAATAAAGTTTGCATGCAAATGCTGTGAGTTAAACTTGGGACAAACGATCTGATCTTGTAATTGAAGTGTGTTTCTTAATGATGAAAGCTAACTTTAAAATAGACTCATGGTGCAGTTGACAGCGCAGTAGTGTCTAAAGATGGAACGTTAATGCAGCGACTGTTCACTAGCACGTCCATCTACTTCGTAGAACGCTGGGCTAAACGAATGACTTCACGTGTTGAAGATCAAGCTATTCCTGGTACTTGAGCTATTTATTCCGAGTCCAAAGCTGCTCTCCTGACACTCAAAATTAATCACTCTAAGCTCCCAATTATAGAAGAAATTGTCACCACTCTCGCACGACTTGCTGGCTGTCCCTAACGCGTGTCTATGTGCTGGGTGGCGGGGCACTGAAGTGCGTGGTAAAGAAAGAAAAATACTTTATTCCAACTTGGTCACATACAAAGTATATACCTTTTGGTTTTTCAGTTAGTACAATTACAGCCTTAAAATAAAACGTGAAGGCCGGTCAGATGAAGTAGCATGCAGTGCAGCTTCATCCAACATTCTCCCAGGTAATACTGAAGTACCGTGTTGCAATTACTACCCCATTATTCAAGCATCGATAATTTACCTTTGACAGCGGCAGTGAAATAATGTTCAGAAAAAGAGAATAAATGGAAGAAAATTAAGCTCATGTACTGGATTTATCATCGTTGTGTGCCGCAATCGACGTGTTTAAGTCCTACTGTGTCGCCTGAGGTTTGGACACAGATATCTTGGGGAACGTCGTGCACAGTCGCGTGTGACGACTGCTCCCTTCATTTAACGGTGCGGCATCTATTAGCGGAATGACAGTCTCTAGCGTGGTGCTGACTAGGACGCCTTTTTTGAAAGCGACGGTGTGGGAGGGTCCTCATTAATCTTTACTTGCTAATTTCGTTTCTTAATGGTTCTCTTGTTTTGAACTAATAGTAGCAGTAGTAGAAGTAGTGGAAGCAGCGCCTCAGAAACTCACGACTATCTCGCACCGAAAGAGTAGGGACCATTTAGTATGAACTTAGAAGAACGTGGAATCTATGCACAGGGTGTGTTCTCACACTAGATCCCTTGCGCATAGAAACAGCAAGTTAAGAAGGAAGAGGAAGAAAAGACGAATAAGAAATAGCGAAGAAGGAATGAAAACGGAAAGAAGCAAAGTGGGTACGAAAGATAGAAGTCCCGAAAGCCTATCTAAAGCTGAGGTAGCCTAGCAGTGCTCCCCTGGGGGCGCTAGTCCCCATAGCATAGGATAGACAAACCTAACTAATCTACCTCTATTGCTTATGGCCTATCTTATGCCCCCTGAGGTTTTTTTTTTTATAAATTATAGCATTGCCGTAGATCCTTAGATAGTATGTGTGGCTTACGAAATCGAAAATTTCGGAAAGTGGGGAAATAAAATCAAAATTACCTCACTGAATGGAAGCTTGCTTCGTCTGAGTCCATATCTCACACCTTTTGAGCTATGAATCCGAACAGTATTTGTTGTCTTTTGGGCGGTGTGAACCACCGTGCGACTCTGTAGAACCCGACTGTCCCGAGAATCTGCTAACAACGGAGTTTGATTAGATGTATTCGTGTTACTTCCTAAAATTAACGCTCCAGTTTTGAGACATCCGGCGCGTAAATACATAGTGACTGAAGCGCGAGCATCCACTTTTTTACTACTATTACAACTACTGATTGAAAAAATTGTGAAATCCAGCCCGATCTGTGCTGCAGAAATGTTTGCGTCATAAGAGATGCAAGGCTTGGCATGAGTTTTCCCTATTTTTATTCAGTATTTTAAAATCTGTTCTTATGTTCAGATACAATATAAGTAAATTCGCATTTCTATTTCTCAACGTTGTATTATTGTCAACCTTTCTTAGTATTATCTATGTTAATGGGCATGTCTCCCATCTAAAAGGCCTCGGCTTAGAACCTGGGTGAGTGATATGGCTAATTTTTAAGGAGAGGAAAATCCCACCAGACATTCCTAAACGCCCTCATGTGTACACGTGGTTACCGTCATTACGTTCTGTCATTGATTGCATGTTCATTTTGATCAATTTTTGGTCCTCTCGGCATGTCCTAAGCCGAGAGGACTAGGGTTCGAGCCTCGGCTCAGGCGAGGCTTTTCACGTGACCACGGAGTAATACCCTTAAAAAAGGAAGCTTAAACCACACATTCCTCGTATCTCTCAACACACCAGTACTTGTAAGGAATTGAAAACCCAACAATAAAAAGTGTTGGAATTAATAAATTGAATCAGTCGCTAATGCAGCGTCAACTTTAGTTAAATGATTCTTTACACCCAAAGTTCGTGATGAATGCAAATAATTTGATGCTCCGTTTCCTATAAGAATACGTCTGCCAACATTTTTTCGAAGTCCAGTGGAATATATGCAATTGATCGAGTCTCGTAAATGTGTAGTAATTTTTTTAAAGAATAAAGTTAAAGAGTAAACTCCCTCTTCGCTTATGTAAATTTTTGTTTGTATAAAACTAATATTGTCAATGTAACAAATGACGTCATAAATTTTCCGCTAAAATACAGGACATTCGCAACGTTCGAAGCCGCTAGTTGGAATTTAGGGATAAAATTTCCTTCTCATTTGCATCATGTTTAAAAGAAAGCTGACTGCTCTTCAACACCATAGCCCGGAGCAGTTCAATGTGCAAGGTACAGTAAATTGGTTTGTTAAAAATGCCTTTGTTGAAGTTTATAATAAAAAAGATATTGGTGATTAATATCACAAAGCTAAACGATCTTGACTTGCACAAGGCTGAGCAACTGCTTGTCATGCCTTGTTATTTCTGTCTGAAGGAATTAGGGTTTAAGAACTCTTCTATATAAATCAATTCATACAAATTGCTATAAATACGTTTTCCTTTTCTTTTGAGAGTTTTAGCATCCAGTCATTTTTAAACCAAGTTGTATTTTTTTTTTTGTAAAAAAACTATTTTAACTGTTGTAACAGTTGTCTGTAAAGGTTCACTTGTAGATATTGAGTGTATCTTAATATTTTGTAACAGTGATTTTTATCCTATAAGTGTATGAATAGGCTTTTACAGTGGAAATGCTTGGTTTTATTACAGAGAACCATAATAGTACTTGAACTGTATGTCAATAAAAGAAATGCAAGTTAATGACTCAATTTTGACTATATTTTTTTCTCAGCTTTGAAATATTTGTAAAGCCTTAGATTCACTTTGTGCACAGCTTAAAATCTTAGAGTAGTACTTGGGAATATTTTTTTATCTGGACATATTTTAGTTTGCCATTAGTTCAGCTGATCAAAAATATAGTTTCATATTACAAAAGTATATAATTTTTAAGGCTTTTAAAATAATTATGTCTTAGGCTTTTACTTTTCTTAGGCATTTACTTTGAATTGGCATTTGCTAGCACTTTCTATGCATTATACAACTTTCATTTTAAAATCATTGTATAGGATATTTTTCTTAATTGCAGAAATATATTTCCAAAAATTGAACAAGATATGAATATAAATAAAAAGGAGTTTATATGTACAACATATATCTTGCTCTTGCATTCATCTTGATTATGTTAGGGTTAGGTTAGGATAGGCTTGTTTCAATAACTTGAGACAATGGAATGTTAAATCTTGATCAACAGAATTTATAAAAATGTGACTCAATTCTTTAGACTATGTGCAATTATGTTGGCTTTGTATGTAAATGCATTAAATATTTTTCCCTATACTTCTTCCTATGATTTAAAACCTTCCAAAAATGTATTTCCACAACTCTGAAAAAAATTCTTTCAAATGGTGTTAACATAAAGGCTATATATTGAATAGAATACTTTGTACAAGATGCTGACTTGAAGTAAATATTAACCATGCCTTACATAACCATTTTTCTGTTTCATACACAGTTAATTCTTTGTTTTTCACTGGAAATTAGTAGTGCACAAAAAAGAAAAAGCTTTACATATAGTAGCAAATTCAACATTTTTAAAAATTAATATATTAATAAGCTGTATATATTTTTACATCTTGTAATAAATAACATATAAATAAACATCTGGACAGTATTATAAGGAAGCAAGAATTATCACAGATACACTAGCATTCAAGATGTTCTGGACATTCATTTTATTTAGATAATGTAGACATTTTTAAAGTATTAGGAATTAATATTCAAGGAAAATGATAGTATTTTACAGGATAGGCAATCAAATAATAGAATTAATTGTCATGTAAATGTACCAAATTAGTTACTTCCTCTGTTACTTGTAAACCATGATTGTTTATACTTCATTTTTGCAAAAAGCTTCAGTATGTTTTATTCATTTTTATAGCAATTGTTTATACCATAGTATAATCACCAATAACCATGTAGTGGTCTGAGTCAAAATACATTGCCCATGTCAATGTTTGGAGCTTAATCAATAAAACTTGGCTAAAAATAAAATTGTCTTTGCTGAGTCCCGTTAACTGAAAATGAAAAATATGTAACCTAGATGTCCTCTGTTTGAAGCCATTACATATTTTTCAGAGCTGAAATCATGCTTTAGTTAATATTTACTCTAATTTGGCTTCCTGCATAAGAGATTTTATTCATTGTACAGGCTTTATTTCAGTTTCATAAGATAAGATTTTTTTCTGAGTTGAAGAAATATATTTTTTGAAATTTTAACAAAATAGAAACATTGTTATTAAAATTGAGTTTATATTGTGCAACATGTTTGCCAGTCTTGTACTACCTTTAGGTTATGTTAGGGTTACATTAGGCTAGGTTGGTTAGTATAGGTTTTTTTCAGTAATTTGATATAAAGGAATGTCAAATCATGATTGATAGAACTTGTAAAAATGACCCCTATTTTGGTAAAGTTTGTATGATTATGTTGTCTCTGTATGTAAATACTTTGAGTATCTTACCATATACTTCTTTCTGTACTTTGAAACCTTTCAAAAATTAGTTGTTGCAAATCAGGAAAAAAATATTTTTAATAATACCAACATGAAAGCTGTACAGAGAATAGAATGCCCTGTAAACAATGCCAACTTAGAGTGAATAGTAACTTATACTTTTCATTTAATAAATTGACATATGGCCTTTTGAGTTGACCATGCTGATGTGTCATTTCTTTTTAAATGGTCAAAAATGCATCTAAAGTTTTTGCCTTCCAATAGCAATTCACAAAAACTATTGCAGCTAGTGTGTTGCTGTTTGCTTTATTTTAAAACAATGTTTCTAGATTGTCCACCCACATTTTTGTAAAGATACATAGAAGTAAAATATTTTTTTCACTACCTTAAACCAGAAGAGCCATTTTCAGTAGCATACTGTAATGCAAATTTCAAAAACTAATACTCATGAAATATTTGAGCTACAATGCTATTTTTCATAATAGAATAACATTGAATTTTGTGTGAATATCCTGTAAAATTTTTGTAATGATACTGTTTTAAAATAATGATTGCCATTAGTTTGAAACAAATTATACATCAGTGGAAAATTCAAAACTAATGTCTCAGTAATGTTCAGATATTATTTTTTTATCATATGTGAACTTATCAAAATGCCATGAAACCCTAGGAATTTGTTGTGCAGATGTATCCAAGATATTTTGATTTAATTTCTACATAGGAAAAGTATTATAAAAGAATGCCATAAAATGAAGAGTTGCCGAATATCAAATTTTGAAAAATTCACATTTAAAAATCATAAAAATAATCGTGTTATTTCTTTGAAATGTTAGGTGTACTGATTGGGTTTTGTCTACCACTACCTGCCAAGAAACACCTTTAAAAGAGTGTGGGATTGTAATACCAACAAAATTAAGGAACTAGCATATCGTCATGTTCAGCTTGCAGGGCCTCAATTGGCTACATGCAAGTTTTAAAATATTTTGTTGTTTTCTTCTACTCAGATGTTCAGAATGTTCGTCAGTTAATTGTTTGGTTGGAGGATCACAAGATCCGACACTACAAGATTGAAGACCGCAGTGGACTGAAGCAAACCCTAGATGATAAATGGCCCAACGTGTTTAAGAAATACCTGAATGATTTGACATGTCCATTTCCACCTCAGTCTCTCTCTTCTGTAGTGGATTGGCTCCTTAGTCTGGCTGTGCAACTTGAATTTGGGGAAAACGGTAAGTAATTCTCTGATCAGATTGTAAGCGTATGCAAAATTTGATCTGTTGAGAGCTGAAGCTGTGAAAAGCCTAAAGTAAATTTTTATTGTTGTTACAACACCGAAGTAGTGTCAAGTAGGAAAATCATCTTACATTGACAGGGTAATAACTTTATATGTACCACTTATTGGCAAGAGTACATTTCACTACTCATTGTAACCAAAGTGTTCATTGTTTTGTCACAATTACTTAGTGACTAGCTAAATTGTTGCTTTTCATCTGTCTCTGAAAAATTCTATATTCTAATACTTTTAAAATTTATAAACTGAATTTTTTTGTTTTTAATAAATATTCACATGCTTTTTCCCAGTATCTATATACATTCTGAGTTCTGTTGTACCATAGGAAAAGTGTATTATATAATTATTCGTATAAATTATAGTCATATGTATGCAAAGAGATAATTAATATATAAGGCAATGTTGAAAATAACTTTTCTAGTTTACCTATGCTCTATCTTATTTAAGTTTGCAGTGTTTTCCCTTATACATCTTCAAGTTCTGATGCATTTCTTTTCCAGTTGAGAAGTATAATGAGCAGACTGCAGCACATGTCACCAGTCAACGAAGTGCTGCTCCTCAGGTGGTCAACACAAATCCTTTAGATGCCCTCGACTTCTCCAGTCCCGAGTTCAGAGGTAATGTTACTAAAACGCTATACCTCCCTTTTTTATTGCTACTCAATTATACATCTCTGTTGCATTTTTAAGGCCTATTTCATTGCTTAAAATGATGAATAATGGTGTAAGGTAAGTATGAAAATAGCATCCAACTGTAAAATACTAGATATAATTCATAAATGAAATTCGGTGTCAATGATTGCACTATTTGATTCAAAGAATAATTTCATTGTTAATGTATGGTAGTCATCAGTCTACTTATTGCTTTTCCTAGCCATCCTTGTGTTATAACTGTAATGCGCAAGTGAGATTTGAAAATCAATGCTAGAATGAACAAAATTCCTGGTTTTACACCCTTGTTTATATTTTGTGAAGCATAGCTTTGAGAAAGTACTGAATTGTGACAGCAAGATTAGGCCAACAAGTGTGGTCGCATTCTACAGGTTGTCTAACATTTTTGTTGTTTGTTACCTTGAAAATGCATGTAAAAGCTAGGGTAAAAACCCAGTGGATGTTCCCAATTATATACTCTACAAGTGGGATCCTGGGTGCCTTATTATTCTAATAAATGAGATTTTACATTCAACAAAGAAGAGGAATGCAAGTTCTTGACTGAGAGTCGGTGCTTGTATAACTTTCATGTATAACCTTAACTCCTCTCTGTCCTCTTCAATGAAAGGGTACACAGTATAAACCTTATAACTTTGTACGTGTGTTTGATGGGTTATCAAATTTTTCTACTGGTACAGATTTTGAAGAGTAATGTAGTGAATGGAAAATCTAGTATCCCTCTATTGTATAATAGCCCAGTGTTGCCTGCTTTGTCCATCCGTCTCTGCCGCGCTCTTAAAGGATTAAAATGAGACAAAACACTGATTTCTAACCAATCAGCGAGACTCAGAGAAGGTAATCCGTATCAGTGATACCGCAAACAATATTTCATGTCAGATTTACTGTAAATTTGAGGACATCTTGAGCAATTAACATAATTTGTCCAGCGATTTTTGGCGTGGCTCGTCTTCTAGTTTATATAGACAGATTTTATATAGAAAGATATGTATTGTACTAATTACTAGTAGTTCATGCCTCTGAGATACTTGAGGGACATAGCTGACGCTAATGTATTGAAAACATTAATATTTTCAAGCCATAAACTAATTTGTATGGTAATGATGTTTTATACCGCTTGAATTTTATTCCTGTGCTTTTCTTTCTTATTGCGTTATATTGAGAGCAAAGCTAAGTATGGAATAAAGTGGTTTGTAAAAATTTTCTTCATTGTAATTGTAATACTGTCTTGATGTTCAGTAATATTCATAATATTTTGAAGCTCATTTATTAAAATAATATTAGATGTTCAGTAGGCAATTGTCGTAATATTATGATCAGCAATTTTAATTATGTTATGATGTGCATCCCCTCAAAGGTCATAGGATAAGCTGTAGAGTTTGTTTATCATATATTATGGGAACACACTCTAGGCCTTAGAGACTTCTATCTTTTATGTCCCCTTTGCTTCTTTCTATTTTCATGCCCTCTTTGCTGATTATTCTTCATATTTTCTTTCTCTTCCTTCTTAACTTGTTGTTTCTGTAGGTTTGAGGGGAATCCTGTGTAGGAACACATCTGTGCATAGATTTTGCGATCTCTACAGTCCATGCTAAATATTCCTTCTTTTCAATCTTATAGGATCACCTCTGATGTGGGTAGGAGGGCTTCAACTAATAAACTAATTATAATAATACATTATGATGATGTTCAAAATTTCTCTCAAACTTATGGACTAGTAGATTATTTTGAACTATTCCATTTACAAGTTGATTTGTCTCAAACGCAATTTGACTTGTCATGAAAAGATTTCGTTTGTTACAAATGGACTTGGAAATAGTGTAGTTTCTATTTTATTATTTTTCATTACCCTATTACTTCAAGGGAAGCACGCTAATAATCTATATATATTAATACGCTTGTAACTATGTATCTGTGTCACACTT
>VOMN01042839.1:0-22163 GCA_014899125.1 Orchestia grillus
TGAATGTGTCACTGCGGTTTTGTTGAGACATTCCTGTGGCGACCCATTGTTTACTTTGGAAGATCTTTGTGAAATGTGATTCCCTCGGAGAGCCACAGGCTCCATTTCACTTTGACATTTCCGAAGATTCACGAGCGAGAGCTCTCTACTCGTGCGAAGGTTTATTCGTTACTCGCTTTGTTTTTCCAATTTCCCCCACAAATTTCCCTCCCCAGAAATCCATATTCCTTCCCATATTCTTAATTTCACTACATTACTCATCAGTAATTGCTCCATGACGATGACAGATCCGGTGTCCAGCTGGCAGCAGGGGAACATCACGCCAACCCCTTCCATGGCTGCACCCGACATGACCACATCCGTCACGTCAGAGTGCCATGGCTGTACCTGACGTGACCACGTCAACCACGTCGGTCTGCCATGGGTGCACCTGACGTAATCAAGACAGCTCCTTCACCCGACCAGGATTGCACCTTTCGTGACCACGTCAGCTACGACACTTTCCATGGTTACACCTGACGTGACCGCGTTTGCCACGTCACTCAGCTATGGCAACACCTGATGTCATAGCTATGACGTCAGTTATGACACGTCAGCCACGTCATATCTGTTCCCATCATCTCCGCAAGAGAACTAAAAGAAATTATCATTGAATATAATATTTTTTCTCTGCATTCATTGAAGCTTTGGAAATATAAACCCATTTTAAAGACAACAGCCCAAAAACGCAATCGTCAACGCTGCGACGCTCTAACTCAGAGTGCAGCGAGAACGCTTCCATATTAGGGTCACCAGCCCCAGTCGTAGCTCGCAGCCGCAATATCCGCCAATTGCCGTGAGTTCTGCGGTGATTGGAACAAATATCTGTTAATTACAGTATGAGTTAGGTACGATTACCGTACTTACTGAAGTAATTAGTGTAACTATTAATTAATTATCTTGAGTGCTCGTTCATCGGTTCAGATATTAATCAATTCCCGCACGTACTGTAGGGTGACACACAAGTTCAGCGATAAATTTATCTTTAACAATGTAGAGTACTGCAATGTTAGCTAACACTTTTAACATTTTCCAATACGATAGTGTTCAGTATAAACTTTGACTCATTGTAAAATTAGTTAGCTATGCAGACAAATAATGTCAGTGCGGCTACGAAAACTAAATAGTCTGCTATGATTGAGCTTCACCGGGCATGAAAAACCACAACTGATATTTTGAAAGCTCTAAACTTCCGAAAACGAGGCGTAGTTTTGTATACCGCATAACCCAATCTTATAGGAAGCCCGGAAGCGCAAAAGATCGCACCAGAAGTGTCCGTCAAAGAATCTCAATGACCGAGAAAACTAAGAAGATTGCTTCAAGAGTTGAGAGAAGACTCCATGCTTCCACGAGGAAAGTAACTGCAGAGCTCGCTGTATAGAGAGAATCTGTTCATCGCATAGTGCAAAGAGACTTGGGACTCATCCCTTTACAATTTAGAAACATTCATTTCTTTACCGACAACACATAAAAGAATTCGCTCGTTGATGCCCCGGGTCTCAGCTCATAGTGTTAACTTTTTTTTCCCCCGACGGGAAAATATTCACCATTGAAATATTCACAGAGTTCTCACTCAGAGTGTCTCGGCAATACCTGAGAACATCTGACACGTCCGCCTAACTCAAAAACCTGCGTCTGTCATGGTGTGGGCATGAGGGTTTGCAAAATAGAAAACTCCCCTGGTTTTGGTGCTTCGGTGCCTCGGGAAGTGAAAGTTAACGCTAGAACTTACGAAGAATATATTCTGGAGCCAATGATGAGAATCCTTAGGGAAACTATGCTCCAGGGAGGTAAATTTCCTTCCCAACGATATGAAATATCCACGCACACTTTCAAACGAGCACAAAGATGTCTTCGGGACAGTGCTCCAGACTTCTTAACCGAGGAAGAATGGCCTCCTTCATGCCCTGAGCTGAATCCAATGGACTTCTGTGTGTTGTCTGTTTCAGAAAAGAATGTGTACAGAAGACTTAATTCAACTGTCTAAGCTATAAAACGATTACCGTTACGAGAATAGGCCAAACTACTGACAGATGGGGTGCGGTCAGCAGTGGATGTAACTCTAAAGAGGCTGAAGGAAGTAGTGACGAGGAGGGACATTCATGATATGAAACTTTACTCATGTTATTGTAGGACTATTGTCAACTTGTTCTAACGAATTTCATATTATTTAATTTATTCTCTGCGTACCTGTAGTAAAAAATGTTTATTTGTAGGACCTTTGTAATACCCTGCACAGTAATTGGCACATATATTCACCAATTACAGTGCGTACGCATAAATTGGCACGGATATCCGTAAATTACCACGCGTATTACAGAAATTGGCAAAGGTATCCGTCAATTACGATGCAGATTCCTGTAATCGGCACAGATAACCGATAATTGTCGTGCGTGTTATAGTAATCAATGCACACACATGTTCACTAATTAGCGCGCATACCATATCAACTGACACATATATCCATCAATCACCGTCCGTACTACGGTAATTAGTACAGATATCAGTCGACTGCCCTGTATGCTACGTAGTTGACACGCGTGTGATATAGTGCAAATTTTGATGATCTCGAATAAAATAAAGAAACTAAAAACAATGGCTACTCAAATAGAGAAAAGAATAGAATCGGGCAACAGAAATGAGCCATGAGCCTTATTCTTGGATTCCTGCCCAAATCTTATGCCATCAGACATCTATTGCCCACAGGCAAACGATTAGGCGTGGAATAGGACGGCAGGACAGATCAAAAATCAGGTAGCGTAATTACCACCCGTGTTGTGTGACTACCATCACCACCACTAACCACTCTACATCTGCAGAAGAAAAGAAGGCATTCAGAAATAATGCAATCATACTCACAGCCATCGAGTTTCACGCACAGGTATCAGAACGTTTGTTTTAACATAAGGAAGTGGACCTTTTACGATACAGGGATTGTATCGTTTACAAAACTTTTATCGGCAATAGTTTTCAAATAGAAACCTCGAAGCAGTAGTTTAAAACGCTTGGGGGTTCTCTAGCCAGTATCTGCCAAAACGATTTTTAAAAACAGTCACGGTACCAGAAGAGACTATATTTTCCGGTGGTTGGTTTAAAATTTTAGCAATTAAAACCGGAGATAAATTAAGGGTTTGAAATGTTCTAAAAAGATTTCTAATAATTTTATGGTCTTTATTTCTACGGCGAACGTTATTGTCTCTTTCGAAGACCCCATCTGGATAAACGAAGTCAGAGCCATTGAGATATTTATAGATTTCGATTAGTTGATTTTACAGTCTTCCTTGTTCACGCTAGATGAGTTTCACCTGGTGTAGACTGTTTGTAGCTGAGGTTCCTGAAATCAAGAATCATTATTGTTGCTTTGCTCTGACTTTCCTCTAGTTTCTTGATATCTCGTCGTAAGTTAGGAAACAAGAGTTGTACTGCGTATTCCAGATGTGGTCGAACTAGTCCTTCATAGAGAGGTAGTATTATGTCTTTGGACTTGTAGTCAAAGCTCCTTTCAATGAAGTCGAGAATTCTGCTTGCGGTTTTATCACTGTTTTCTACTTGTTGGCCATGCTACAGGTTTTTAGTGATAGTGATGTCCCGGTCGTTCTGTTGTTTTAACTCTTAGATAGGTCAGTCGTTCTTTGAGTAATGGAGATTTCGGTTATTGAGGTTATTGGTTTTTAACGTGCACCACTGAACATTCGTCAGTGTTGAAGCCCATTTGCAAGGTTTCTGTCCATCAATGGATTTTAGTCGATTGAGGTCTGTTTGGGTGGCTAATCTGTCACATTCAGTGAATGCCCTGCGGCAGAGTATAGCGTCGGGTGCGAACTTGTGGATTTCTATATCATTGATATATGTAGGTCGTAAAGAGACGTGGGCAAAGTACACTTCCTTGAGAGACTGCTGACGTTACTGCTGCCCGGTCGCTGATTTGCGCTGTGTCAGTACTCGCTGAGTGCGACGAGTGAGCCAGTTTCGTATCCATCTAGAGTAGTTACCTTGCATATACCACGGGCTTTAACACGTCGGCTGCGGTGATATTATTTTCCTAGGGGCAAAACGACCCACCGGTGGCTCGTCTCGTGGTCAATGTGTTAACTTTGGCTTTACACACCTAGTCGGGAATTTTATCGAAATGAGGTCTGAGGTATGCGGCTTTTGTGCTATCGTAGATGTGGTTTACTTCTCAAAAAAAGTCAAGAAGAATCGTGCTGCAGCTGTGTTTTTCTTTAAATCTATGCTTGGCGTCGGGTACCAGGCTATGAGCTTGTCGATATTTTAGAAACATTATTTTCATTAATCTTCTCATTGCTTTACTGATGGCTGATTTTAGGCGGATTGGGCGATAGTTATTGGGAAGTTATTTGTTCCCTTTGATGAAAATGGAAGTGACATTCGATTGCCTCCAATCCTGTGGAACTATTCAAGTTGTGAGTGGTTAATTGAAAATGCTTGTCGTAGCTCACTTCGGCAGTTTCTGTAAGTATTCCAGGAGCTAAGCCGTCTTGTCCGAGCGGTCTAAAAAGGCTTAGGAGGTTGAGCTGATTTTCTAACTCTTTCACCGAGAATTTGTCGTCTGCCGAGGTTTCTTGGCAGTACCTGTCGCTGGGGCTGTGAAGCACTGAGGCACTGAGGCACTAGGGCACTGAAGTGCTGAGGCACGGAGTTTCTGAGACACTGAGGCACTGCGCACTGACGTAATGAAGCACTGAGGCGCTGAAGCAAGGAGTCACTGAGGTGCTGAAGCAAGGAGGCACTGAGGCGCTGAAGCAAGGAGTCACTGAGGTGCTGAAGCAAGGAGGCACTGAGGCACTGGAGCAATGAGGCATGGAGGCACTGAAGCACTGGGGCAAGGAGGCACTGAGGCATGGAGGCTCTAAGGCACTGAGGCACTGAGGCACTGATGTACAGAAGCATTGAGGCATGAAGGCACTGAGGCACGAAGGTGCTGAGGTACTAAGGTAAAGAGGTCCTGAAGCATTGAGGCTCTGAGGCACTAAGGCAGTGACGTACCGAAACATTGAAATACAGTACTGTGGTACTGAGGCATTGAGGCACAGAGGTTCTGAGGCTCTGAGGCACTGTGAAACTGACGTACTGAGGCACGAGGGCATTGAAGCACTGAGGCCCTGAGACACTGACGTACTGAGGCATGGAGGTACTGAGGCTCTGAGGCGCTGAGGGAAGGAGGTACTAATGATGCATTGAGGCTAGGAGGCACTGAGGCCCTGAAGCATTGTAAGTTATGGAAACCTACTTCTTTATTTCAATGACTTTTGTCAGTAGTGAGTAGTGCGTTTGGTAGCGATTCTCGGCCAAGCAGCAGGTCACGCGGTGATCTAACGATACTCCGAGGAGAAATAAAACTCTCCTAGTAATTTATCATAAACTAATTAATAGGGCATCTATAAGCCGGGCGGTGAGTTGAGTAAAATAACAAAAGTCAAAAAAGGAACAGTGAAATTACATTAATGGAATATTAGCCTAGTCGCTCAAATGAGCTCGCACTAACCAAAGAGCGAACGAGCTTGAAGAATAGATACAATTATTCGACTAGTATTGAACTGGTTTAACTCAAAATGCTATTTCCCCGCCCTCGTGTATTTGCAGACTGCAAAAAAAACTCACCTGCGGTAACTCAGTCTGACCGACTCAAAAGAGCTGCGCCAGGTGGGCTATCGCAGTATTCTAATAGAGATTAACTATTTTGTCCTAGCTCGCAGTTCGAGCATATTTACGTCTTCCAGCTCATTTGCTTAACTCCGATCTATAACAGAGCACATAGCCTGACCCTCGAGCTATCAAGGACTGACTGCCCTCTAGCTTTGTCCTTCCCATACTGCCTGATCAAACTCCCTCATTTACTCTCGGTCTCTTCAGTGATGCAAAACGTTCAGTTATGTCAAACGTTTCATGTCACATCTAAACACATTCCCACGGCCTGCAGTTCGGTATTTGCCGTTGCTTGTTAGTAACCCTTCTCAGCTCGTGTGTTTGGAATTTCTCCTTGTTAGCCCAAGCTAGAGATGTCTCATATTACTCCCCGGGTTTCACACTCATTCAGGAACTCTGCTCAAGAATGCAGTCAGCGCTTGCGGTCACTACCGACGTTTGGAATGCACACAGCGTCTTACGCGCCTCTCACATTCTGATGTGCAAGCACAGACCTAGCCTGCTACGAACATGTCCACATATATACAATGACTTTCATTTCATACAACACTGAGGCATTGAGGCAGTGAAAGAAGGAGGTAGTGATGCATTGAGGCAAGGCGGCACTGAGGCAGTGAAGCACTGAGGCACTGATCAACAGAAGCATTGAGGCACGGGGACACTGAGACATTGGAGCACTGATGCTCTGAGGCACTGAGGCACTGATCAACAGAAACATTGATGCACGGAGGTACTGAGACATTGGAGCACTGATGCTCTGAAGCATTGAGGCACTGATCAACAGAAACATTGAGGCACGGAGGCACTGAGACATCGGAGCACTGATGCTCTGAGGCACTGAGGGACTGACGTATCGAAACATAGAGGCAAGGAGACACGGAGGCCTCCTGAAGCACTGAGGGAAGGAGGTACTGGTGCATTGAGGCAAGGAGGCACTGAGGCACTGAAGCACTAAGGCACTGAGGCACTGAAGCACTGAGGCATTGAGGCACTGACGTACAGAAACATTGAGGCACTGCGGCACTGAGGCTATGAGGCACTGAGGCACTGAAGCACTGAGGCTCTGAGGCACTGATCAACCGAAACATTGAGACACGGAGGCACTGAGACATTGCTGCACTGAGGCACTGAGTCACTGACCTACCGAAACAGTGAGGCACTGTGGCACCGAAGCACTGAGGCACTAGGGCACTAAGGCTGTAAGGTATTGAGGTCCTGAGGCTCTGAGGCACTGAAGCACTACGCCACTGAAGCATGGAGGTTTTGAGGCTGAGACACTGAGAGACTGACGTACAGGGGAACGGAGGCAGTGGGGCATTTAGGCATTATGACACTGAGGCTCTGAGGCACTGAAGCACTGAGGCACTGACATACTGAGGCAGTGAGTCACTGTGGCTTTGAGGCATTGAGGCAATAACGTACCAATGTACAGACGTACTGAGACACTGAGGCACTTTGGCTTTGAGGTACTAATGCATTGAGGCACTGAGGCATTGAGGCATTGAGGCATTGAGGCACTGGGGCATTGAGGCACGGAGGTTTGGGCAGAAAGATGCCGAAATGATTATTGACCTGCAATATTACCCTGCACGTAATGTGTACCATACAATACCCTGCACGTATTGACTACCATGCAACATTGTGCGCGTATTGTCTACCATGTAATATCCGGCACATATTGTAATATCAGTTCTCACGCTCTTAGAAGCTTTAATGGTTTTGCTAGATATCTGAGAATATCTTGCTATGTGACCCAGTTCGTCTAACCCTACTCCAGGAACTATCGCTATTTGTTTTTAATGTTTGTACGTTTTAGTTTAGCGATCATGAAATATTTCTTCTCTCACAGTATCTGAGTCCCAAATGCTCCCCTTCAAATTCATACAAAGGGAAGCTTCTCACCAGGACACAAATGAGCCAGCTGATTGTGAAGTGCAGATCTCTGAGGTGGCTCATTTAGCAGTTTGCTGACCATTGTAGGCCTCCCATCGAATCCAGTGATCAAGTGCGAGCAGACGAGCCAGGCATGGCAAAGCTTTCCTTCTCGATCAGCCTTAACAACATGCAATAGCTGTAGTGGATGTCCCCTTTCTTCCCATCCCATTGCTAACCAAACAACATTTTTCATCTGGTAATAATTGGAAAAATATTTATTTATTTATTCCTTGGTAGGCACTGAGGCCCTCATTCACAGAGGCACTGAAGTACTGAGGCACTGATGTACTGAGGCACTGAAGTACTGAGGCACTGAAGTACTGAGGCACTGAAGCGCTGAGGCACTGAGGCACTTAATCAGTCGTTGAAGTAAATAATTTATTCAAAAATTAGGTTTGAATTATTTATGACACCAGAAGTTCCGAGAGTCGAAAATGACGGAACTTACTATATTTATTCCTAGAATCGATGATATTTCACTAGTAAAGCATGGAATGGGTCACAAATTCACCTGATCTTTTCCCTTGAAATCAACTTTTTGTATCCAAACTATGATAACCTAAAGACTCTCGTGTCGACTTCGACCAAATAGAACATTTAACTTCCACTGAATTACATTCATTTAAGAAACGATATTCGGTATCTTTTCTACGACACTGTCGCTTACCGGCTTGGCTTACACGGTAATACTGACAGGATGTACTCGATCCTACCATAACTTCATCCATCGCTGTTTGAAATTCAGTGACTGAGGTTACATGGCGCGATATTCATATGGACTTGCTCTTGTGAAATAATAAGCTAATGTTCTCAGTTGGTTGAGTGCTAAAAGGAAAAAATCTGTTGCTGTCTGATTTTGTTCAATTTTCAATGGAGCCAAAAACATTTTAAAATTACCAATCTATTTATAGACACGGAAAATATTTTTGCATGCTTTATTATGAATTGTCCCTTTTGATTTTTAAGTATAAACACATTTCTGATTTTTTATGCTAACGTTCGGGAAGTTACTATATTAATTCGGATAAATGATAACAATTTGATGGGTAATATGTTCGCTGCATTACGATTAATATACCAATGATATATAACAATGTGATCAATGGAATGATGCATGTCTAAAGAAATGTGCATGCATACATAACTGTTGTTTGTGAACTATCATAGTTCAGAAATGAAATATCTTCTCATTCGACTACAACTTTCAACATAACTTGCTAAACTTTTTAAGCGGACACCCTTTAACGCCCGACAGAATTTCTTAACGTTCACAGAACGTCAGAGTGCAGCTCCTTCCAACAAAATGAAGTTTTCCATCCCGTAGTCAGAAACGACGTGCCAGCATTCGCGTCCTACATATGGGGAGTGACCCAACACGCACAGGAAATTTGTTCCGAGTGCAGGGTGGGCTCCCCAACTGGGGCGTGGTTCATGCCGCCAGCCGCACGTCCGCACCCCGTGACATGCTCCCGAATTCACCAAGTCGTTTCGGCATCGGAAATTCTTGATAATTACGCGCTCTCGCGGCTACATCATGCCTTTCCACTGTTGAAATGAGGGGCGTGTTCGGTGCTAGGAGTTGAGTATATAACCATCGGAGACGAGGTTGGAAGCATCGAGTAGCAGCTGAGTAGCCGCACTACAAGGCCGGACTCCGAGTGCTAGTCTCTCAATAAAATCTCAAGTTTACCCGAACAACGAACGTCCGAAAATGCTCAAGGTATCGTGTCGGTATTGGAGAGTTCTAAATTATATTGTACATACATAATACATTTTTGTTTAGTGGTAGGACTTCTACTTAATAATTCATTTTACGAGTGGGAGTTTCGGATCGAGATGACTCTAGGTACCACTGAATAATAATTATGTAATTTGTTAAAGTATCAATCAAGTGAAAAAAGGCCATATTAATGCTCACTGTGATTTGTTGGTGTATTTTAAGATAAGTCTCACGCTTTGATTCCCTCTGCACTGAGCTGGGAAGGAGAGCCAGCGAGCACAATCCGCAGGCGCCCATTTCTGTCACATCCTTTAGGGAGATAAATGACTCTAAAAGGGAAATTTACATGTCAGAGAGATTCCGACTACAATTCATCATAATCAGAAATTTCTTCCATGTACAAAACTTCAGAACAAATTCACTAGTACTGGCAAAGCTTCTTATGCTAATTAAATAACTCAAAAATACTTACATAGGCAGATGCAGTTCTGTGGACGCTCCAGTGAGAGTGCAGGTGACCGAGAATTATTCTCCGAGTAAGTTTTGTTATTGGTTAACTTGGAAATGGTGATCTCAGTAACTAACTGGAATCAAAAGTTATTTAAATAAAGTACACATGAAGCGTATCTGCTCTTCTTTAAGACGAAGCACATGCTAAGGGAGACACGCAGGCACAAGAACAACGCTCGAACTCACCGCTTGCTTGCGCGCAGTTTTTATTTATCAAAATGATCATTAGAAGCGATACTCTTGTACATATAACCTTAAAACACGATAGTGCTTGTGACCAGCTACTAAATAATAACTTGCTCTAAATTAATTTCTGTCAAATTTTGCCTGGTGCCAGGTTTGCCTGACCGCCCTGCTGGTGGTGTGCTGGGTGACCCCAGGGCCCTCAGCTGCTGCAGAGGGAGTCGCTGGCGCCCAGGATGCCTTGGCAGCCCCACAGCTCGGACGAGTGGAAGACTTGGAGACTACTGGCAGCGGAGTCAAAGTCTTGAAGACTTACGACTTGCAAACTGCGGCCACCAGTGAGTTTCTATTTGCGATCAAAAGCTCATTTAAGATAGTCTTTGATATTTCTGGAAATCTGGAGCTGTTTCTTGGAAATTTCATTTCGATGATTTTAAACATTCATGGCAATTTATCATCATTTTGTTAGGAACTCTGGAAGATAAGACGATCATTATAAACTCTGCAAAATTTATTCACCAACACAAGCATAGTCATTAGCAATACTCTTCACCAGAATTGCTCTACACGAGTTATTTGCATCATTAAGAGCCCACGTTTTTTTCAGGCCTCTTCAATACCATTGTAATTTAGAGAAAATTCTTTTCCACAGGTTTCTATCACCCCGGTCACGGCCACCACGGCCACCACGGCCACCACGACCATCACGACCATCACGGATACTCGAACGACCACCACGACGGTTACCACAGTTCCCACGGCTACAAGGACGGTCACGGCTACAAGGGCATCGATGGCAAGCACGGTCACGGCTACGGCAGCTATGGGAAGGGCCAGGACTTGGTGAGGGATGTCCGTGAACGAATGAAGGAATGGAGTGAAGGATGCATTTCGAGCTTGCGTTACGCACTTTTTAAGCTTCAGACTTGCACTGAGCATTTTGTTCCTGAAAACATTTGTAAGAGAAGAACTAAATATAAGCAGTGTGTAGTGCAGCCCTGTTATAAAACTTCACAACGATATTAACCCCGTAAAACCCAATGGCTAAAAGATGAACTTGAAAATTCATTTATAGTTGAGGAAACGTAGGAATTCAATTTGCCTTCATACATCTGGGAGGAAGAACCCAATTTTGCTTTTATCATCGGTTATAAAAAAATATACGGACTAAAAAATTTTAAAACCTTTTGGTTGTGAAGGGTCGCAGATGCTAGTGCAGAATACTCAATTTTGCCCCTTTGTATATTTCTTCGTTTATGTAAAAACAGTTGTGTAAGTCTCAAAAATGTTTGAGTAGAAAAATGAGCAGGATAAATTGTGTTTTTTTTACGTTACAATTGAATGATAATTTTTGTTTGACAATAGACTGTGAATGAGCTATAAATGACTAAATAGTGCAAGTATGTGATATAATCACTTACCTGTAGATAAAATTATTGTTAAGAGAGGAATAAGTCGAATTATTTTCTAACCGCCTATCCTCAGTGTGTTCAGATTTGCTGGCCCTCGAAAGTTAGACCTTTTTGCAATGATGATTTAAATTTCCAGGGCTATTTCGACAAAGGCGGGTCTCTTTACAAAGGCGACGATCACAACAACCACTACAAAGGCGGCCACGCTGTTGGGGCCTATGGAAACAAAGGCCACCTTAAGGGTTCCAAAGGCCACCTCAACAAAGGCCACAAGGATAAGGTAAGTTATGGACTTTAATAAGTGACAATCAAATTCATTCCCTTGTTGAAAGTAATCAAGGTTCAAAAGTCAAATTCATAAAGGCCGCATTTATGAAGTAAGCTGGCACACAATAAGTTCGTACTTCAAAGCCCATTTCATGAAGTTTCACGTGATGCGAGGTGCCATTTAATTCAATAGCGGCATTGTGCAGCCAGTCACTCTGCCTACTGACAGCTGGACGCTGCGTAAGCGAACGCAATTTACGTAACACTGAGGACACCTCCGTTTTTTTATAACGTTTGATGAAGGGTAAATTTTGGTTCCATCGGAGTTAGCAGCACCTCACAGCTGAGAACTTGGGGTTGCCTCATGCACTATGCCTGCTTGGGCACCTGAGGGCCATCTGCATCCTGGGTCATCCTCTCTTTTTTCTCTTCCTTTATAACGCAGTTGAGAAATGAAATTTTGCTGCTGTGCTTTATTCCATTTCAACCAAAAGTGAATTAATTTCATTACTGAAACTAAGTTGAATATTCAGACCAGTCGGCGTTTTATTCTGAAGAGAAGAGGCAACGAGAGACACACAGGCCTAGTTTCCAAACACTTCAGTTTATTTCAACGAAGCACGGAATGACGGCAAGACTAAAAACACACAACATGCGTGGGCATCCCAATGGTGCCTTGAAAATTCATGAATGGTGCCTATTTGAAAATTCGTGCTTAGAATTATGAAGATTTGAATTCTTTCATCTAATTTTACAGGATTCCTCGGCTGCGCATGTACGAAACAGGCTTTCTCTTGCATGTGGTTTTATTCTTGGATATTTTGACTTTTCTTAAATTTTAATGCACTTATGGGTGAATTACCTTTATGTACTTCAATCTTGTTCCCATAGCTGACTAAAGGAAGAGAAAGACTTCATAAAAAATCAGGAGATTTTCTCAAAAACTCGAGCGAAAATATTCAAACACTATCAACATAAACAGTTGGAAATATAATAGTGCAAGAGTTTTTTGCACCATTTCTGGAGGACACGCCGTTATTTAAGCTACTTACAGTTTCCATGAGGGTAGAATTTTGCCACCGATCTGATGCCTTGTCGTGCCTGCTGTGACGTCCGTGTGGGTTGTGTCATGGCTCTCAATGTGTCTGGTGGTGCTCAATTGTACGTGTATGCGCTGCTGTATTCCGCTCAGGTTCCCTTTGACGGCTCCAATNCGTTGCTGACGTTGCGGCTGAAGCTGTTGCAGACGTTCTTACTGATGTTGTTGATGAGATTGTTGCTGATGTTGTTGTTGTGTGGTAATGATATAATTGATCACGGTATTTCTGATGTTGTTGTTTCCAATGATATTGTTGATGATGCTATTTCTGATTTTGTGACCAATGATGATAACGGTGGTGCGACGCAGGGCTTCAAGAACGTCTACCACAAGGAAGAGCACGGTTTCTCCAAGGTGTTCGAGGACGACGTCAACAAAAATGAGTTCCACTCGCTGTACGACGACGGCGACGCATTCCACAAGTCCCACAAGGCAGGAGGCTTCAAGGGCGGAAAATTCATCGTAAGTAATCTAATTCTATTTCAGGACTCATTCAAGTGTGAGTGATCGAACTCGATCACGCGATCATAAATGCATTGTGAACTTCTAACTTTTCATTATTCGTAATGTTATTGCGAATCCTCAGACATCGCTCATTTTTAATTTGATATGAAGATTTGAGATTTTAATTCTATTTTCCAACTTCCTAAAGATCCCCCTTGAAGTAAACAGATCTTGTCCTTCGACGCCATCAAAAAGGCTGAAAAACATAAACACACTCGGAATCGAGAGAAAACAATAAAGTTACAATTATTTTCGTCACATATTTTATTGAGATAATATCATAGCATGAGCTCACAGTTCAAAGTGGGAGCTTTCATTTACGACAGGGTTTTTGGCTAAGTGTAGGTGTACCTCATTGACTTGCTTGCTCAGGCGCACCTCCCATGCCTCCCGCAGGATGACAAGCACCACAACAAGTACGGCACCAAAGGCCACGACGTCCACGGCCATCACCACAACGACTTCAAAGGCTCCAAAGGCATTCACGGCCACGACAACCACTACGGCCATAAATCGTCCTTTGGCAAACACGGGGGTCACGGATCTGGCTACGGACACGGACATGGATTTGGAGGACATGGGCTAGGATTTGGCGGACATGGATTAGGAGAATATGGTCACGGATTTGCCGGACATGGACTTGGGGGATACGGTCAAGGACTTGGAGGACATGGCCATGGATTTGGCGGATACGGCCACGGATTTGGGGGACACGGCCACGGATTTGGAGGACATGGCCACGGATTTAGCGGACACGGACTTGGTGGGCATGGATCGAACTTTATTGGCAGCCACAGTGGGTACGGCCACAGCGGTCTCGTGCACGGCCATCCGGGCACGGGGTACGGCAGCGCACACCGCAGCGGGTACGGCAGTGGGCACGGCGGCTTAGGGCACGGCTCATCCTTCAGTACTCGCTATGGTCATTGAATGAAACTTTGTCCGGCTTGGAGTTCTGAATAACTTTATGGGTGGTTTTTCGAAGGTTCTTACTAACAAAACACAAGGATATCGTGGTGAAGGTATTGTGTTCTGAATTTGTTTAGTTATTCATGTTTTATAGGCACAGAAGTAGTTCTACATATGGCTGCTTGAAATTAAACCACCGCATATGCCACAATCTTATTCCATAAACTGACTAAAATCGAAGGAAAAGTTCATAAGAAAAGCAGGAAAATCTCTCAAAAACCCTAGTGAAAAAATTCAAATAGTATCAACAAAAACATGCAGTTGGAATTTGGAAGTCTATGGCTTTTCCACAACATTTAGCCCTAATTTCACTCCTCATTTTTTGTCAATAATGCTAACCTATATCGTCAACCACATTTACCACATTATCATTCATATTGACATCAGCACACAATATAAGCCAGATCAACACAAAATATACCAGATCGACATCTGGTTCTTCTGATACGGAATACCACATTCGATGATGAAAACGCCTTCCAAACAAACTTGATTTCCAAGAAATCACTTTGTATCATCACAAGCCTGCTACATTACTTTTTTTCGAACATTTTCTGGTTTAAATACGTTTTCCATACGTTTTTAGGTACCAGTATTGTAGGGAACTTCCCATAACACAAACTGAGCAAAATGTCAACTCAAGATCCGCCACTCGCTCCCCGGCGCTGTGAGTGTATCTGTACGGGACTCCAAGTCGGCTTCTGAATTATCTTCGAACTCTATGGCTAAAGTTGACTCAAAACCGACATGAAAGATTGACTGACGAACGACTTCGAATTTTGCATAATAAAAGATTGTTCTGACATTGATATTTTTTTTTCTCTCTGAACAACGAATGCTAACAAGTCCTTGCTACTTCATCTGACACACAGCCCAAACGTCTGTTATTTGTCGAAGAGCGTGTAGCAAGATGACCTCTACCTAGCTTCCTGTTTGATTCGGCGAAGTTATTCTTGGACAATTTTTTGTTGTACATATAAAAACCACGATAATATGTAAATGATTGCTAGTTTTAAAAAGTTGCGAGTTTCAAAACTATTCATGCAATTTTCGAAGTATTATTCTCGACTTGGAATTCAAGTGGGATAATAATTATTATTTCGAATAACCTATGAAAATATGTTAAGATTTAGCGTTCACTTTGATTTTGTAATTGAACAGATAAATTAGAATAATATTTTATTCCGTATTTTATTGATGGAATTACAAATTTTTCTACTCAATTACTGAGTACGATATGGTAGGATCGAATGATAAAATAACGAAGACTTTCGGTGCTAGCAATTAACAATTATGGTTTCCTCCATTCTTCAAAACCAGAAAGAAACGTCTGTCAACTGCTGATGTCAATTATGCTATCTCAGATAGTTTAATTGAACGACAACACTTTAAATGGCTTCTCATAGGACTTCCAAGCTTTAGTTTAGCTTGCCATCAGTATAAATCTTACCCTTGACAATCGACCATAAATATTCCATAAGATTCAAATCGTGACTGTTTGGAAGTTCCACAGTCAAATTGTGGCCTTCGAATTCATGGTCTAACCATCATTTGATTGTGCTGTTTCATCTGCATGCAGGTTCATTACCCAGTTGAAATATTAGAAACCTTTCCATAATTGGTCGAGCATCAAGCAAGGGAATAAGGGCTTCCCTCAAGAGCTAACTATATACATGAATTGAAATTCCAATTTAAACCAATAGGTAGTTTGGAAAGATCAATTAACTCTTCTCCTTGGATACCTGGCATAACTCACCCGCCACCTTGTTGTCGACAAATGTGCTTTCATTCCGAACGGTCATTCAGCAGCCAACGAGATGAAAGCCAGTACGTTATCGATCGTGGCCTTGATGTCAATTCTTACTATGACCATTTGGCCTTTCTGGTTCTGTTTCGTTCACTGGGGGCCATTTGATGGGAATCCTCACTTGGCAAATGTATGGATGATCCTGCATCTGGTGGTTTTTACCAACTTATGGCGTACAGCCGCTTTACAAATATTTATGATGGTAGAGTGAGGAGTTCTTAAAAGTTTCTCAATTTATCTTATGAATATCATTCACAAGTATTTTTCGTAAATGCGCCCTATCTGGTGCCTTTCAATATTTTTTCCCAGAAAACATAAATGAATTGGCAGAACAGAGATCACGATGCAATATTTCGGATGATTCTAGAATTGAACACCATTTCCAAGCACGGACGTATTTTTAGTACGATCTTCATCAGCAAGACCAGATTTCTTGCGCAATTTAGTATTCATAATGTTTTTGTAGAATCTAAGAGAATGTTTGAAATTGTACATTTTCACATGTTTTGAAGAACATGATAATTAAGAGTAACATTATTTCACTGAGCACACAATGTCATACGACTGAATTGTATTTTATATAATACGAAAAAGTAAGAATACAACCTTCTACAAACATAACAATACAAAGGAGTGTGTATTTGTTTCACTGAATATAACATACTTGCATTCACAAGTATATAGCACGCACTATAGACGTGCCCGTCGAATCAGTAAAAATCGAGTGAACTGCTGTCGCGTACTAGTAATATGATACATTATTGTTAATTGCATTAGTAAATAAAACCTTTTGCTTGCTAAGAGTTAGATGAAAGTAAATATTCCTCTCTTCAAGAATGTAAGTGAACATAAAATTTCAGTGGTTTCCAGCTCTCGGTCCACTTCTGCAAACTGCCACGTTGCAGGCATAAATCCGAGGTGGTTCCCCTCTATTTCTAAATATCCCCGTAATTCCATGCATAAATTACCTCTTAATCAAGAGACCGGAACGCACCGGTGTTTGTTGCCAGACCGACGCCAAAAAACTTGTGTCGCTGGGGAATAACAAGGCCCTATTAGTGCTGCAGAATCTTACCCTCACCGCCGTATGCGTCGGTTCGCGATTTTCTTTAGGTTATTGAAATTAAAGCTTGCACCCAAATGGAGATTTTGCGTTCATTTACTTAAATCCATCCCATCATCTCCGATTTTGATGAGTCGGGCTTTACTTACCACAACAGTCGATGGTCATGATCACGGATGATATCATAACGTATAATTAATTAAATTATGCTGCTAGAACGTGAGCAACAAACGTGAAAGAAATTAGTTTTTCAGCGATGGTATATAGTAACCTAGTCAGAAGTGGTACTGTTAACTCAATGCTTTCATGGAAGCGCATGTGGGAACATGGTTCCATGCTGACCTAGAAGTTGCTCGCATGAGTAATAATAAAACTTTATCGAGCATAAATATTTCAATTTAAATACTAGAAGTAAATAGTTACCCCTTTCAGAGTTATGAACATTTCCCGGATTTCACTTTCAAGTAAAATTTTACAGACGGTATTCGGTACAAATTTAATTAAGTCCGAATAAATTTATTTCACTTCTGAACATTGAAACCAAATAAATTAAACACATTAAATATTACTTAAATAATAAATAAAAATTAATTTTGTCAATAAACTTTCAATGGCATCTTTTGGAGTCTGGGGCTGCAAACAGTGGTACGTAGACGGTATGACAAGGACAGAATTAAATGGGTATATAATATTTCCTATTGAGCATGCCAGTGCCTCCAATGTGAACGAAGACCTGATATTTCTGACACCAGAACACACAGACGTGATGCCAACACTGACATGCATCAGATCGCACGCTTATCAACCTCGTGCGTCAGGTGTACTAGTACTGCATCTACTGCAGTATCTCATGCTGGGTTGTATTGGCTCGTAGAATTTGTTACGACGGGTCATGTTTAGCTAGGTAGCACTTTGTATCAAAGCCTCAACACTTTCACCGCGATTCTTCACGCAGGAAATATTTCACGTCGACAAAAATTGAAGGATTTTGCTGTCACAAATTTGGTTATCCTATTCATTTTCTCCCTAATCTAAACTAGTCTATTAGAGTAATGAACACAAATTTTAAACAAACTTAAAAATTTGTATTCATATATGATAGTGCTTTCGTTACGTTAGGTTAGATGATTGCGTGTACCATATATGGCACATGTCGCAGTCAAAGTGTTAATATACTTTTTGGCTTTATTTACAATTCATTTATTTTTTCATTATCTGCAGAGCTAATAGGCACCAGGCGCAAGTTAAATTTTCGCATGAAATGCCTTAGGCTTTTGGTAAGTACGTTACGGTTGACACCCTGGCTCTGATGTATTTCACAGGGTCACATGGCAGAAAAAGTCTCATAATAAATTTTTGCAAGCATTTCGATGTCGGACTTGAAACAGACTTAATTTCCTAGTAACTGTGTCAAAAGCGCTCCATAATCCCGGCCAGTATGTACAAGGGCCTGCATACCGCTAATAGAACATTGAAACTGATGAATGGACTAGAAGATAACGATCAAATTATTATGAGCTTCAAAGGAAACTCAGAATAACTCTTTAGCTATCATTGCAATTTATCTGTACGTCAGCTCGTCACAAATGTGGCCCCTGAATTACGCTCAGAATAACTCGATGCGCAACAGGCTGGTGCGAGCCTGACGAGACTCGCACATGTCACAGCACACATCCAAGAGAGTATGGTACTGCTTCTCTCAGTTCATTGTGTGGAAGGGCTGCTGAAAAAACTCTTATATATGTCTCTTTGCTCAAATACTCAATAATGAGTCATAAGCTGAACAAGCCATGTTTAGGCTCGTTTAGCTTCAATAAGTCAGGGTTCCATACTTGTTCTCATTGCATTGTTCTCAACCGTAAACCGACTAAAGAAGTTCTCCATGATGATACTAATATTTTTAATATACTTCGAACAAAGACCATTCGAATATTTTAGAAGCCCTTCTTATTTGAGTATAGACCAAACTTCAATAAAAATAACATGAATTTTATGCACTTAGATTATTTAATAGGAATGCGTACGCAAACAATTTTGGAACGCGAACCAGTGGAACACGTTTTGACCTCAACCGCTACTTGGTGTCGGGCGGGAGTGAGGAGGAATGTTAAGGGTAATGGTTTAATTCTAGCCAGTTACTTTGTGATTCCTTCGTCCTAGTCCACGTACAATTGTGCTTAGATTTCGTAGCCATGGTCTTAAACTTACTGAAATATTTTAAATTAATTTGTTTTATTTCAGATTGTGAGCTCCTGGGACATAAAATTAGTCATCTCCTGCTGATATGGTGCAGGACTAATTAGTATAGCACGAATAATGGTGGCAATTCTGCGCGGTATTATGCCTACAAGGGTCCTAATGTACACGTGGTCGACTGTAAGCCACTCTTGTATCAATTGATCTCGCAGTGCAGCCACAGTTCAGGGACAGTCTTCTCGACATCTAACTGGTCGTTCAGGGTAGTCCCTGAAATTTCCTATTGGGTTCATGTCTGGGAACATATCAGACCAATCTAATCACCTGAAATATCCTAAATGATACTCATGCCATTTAATGATAATTTTAGTCCGATGTACCCGGCAGTTGTCATCCTCAAAGAAGCTCGAATGACTATAGACTAAACCTCGAAAAACAATACGTGACTAATTTCTGGTCCGAGGATCTTATTAGCATGAAGACGCTGTTTGAAACATCGAAACGTTGCAGTTTTACTCATCGACTCTTAGCTGTTTTCTTTAGCTTTTGACTCAATGTCGAGTATTTTTGCATGGATATGATAATGTTCTTAGCATCCCGTTCATGCAATGTACTCGGAAATCGTAGAATGGGTAAAAACTGCAAAAAAGAGTATGGTACGCCCAGCAGGACACGTCCCAAGGGCGTAGCGCCTGTTGGGTCATTGCGAGAAAAACAGCTCATGTGAGTACAGCCCCTGAAGGGGACAGCACCTAAGCAGCTTTGTTGTTGGCGGTGCAGCCCTCGGCCGATAAATCTGTTAGCCGCTGCTGGCTAAGCTGAGCTCAGGCATCAGGCCAAGAAACCCTCGGCCCTCCCACAAGTATTTACTTTATGGAGCTGAGGCTAGGTAGAGCAGGGGTGCGTCAAAACAGTGAAAATTTGCTCAATAAAGTGCCGCGTGACGTCAGGAGAGCGCTCTACACTGCCTCAACTGAGTAGCTCACCCACCGCAAGGAGCCCAGAGATTTTCTTCCTGCTGGGCAGTGGTGCGTTTCGAAAAACTTTGGAAGCTGATACCACTATGGCAAGAGGCTGAACTGAAATGGATTCCTTCAGAGACAGAAAGTTTCTTCTAAAGATATGTAATGATGGGAAACCTTGACATGAGTTCGGAAACCTTAGCATGAGTTCGGACACCTTGGCATTATTTCGGAAACCTGAGCATTAGTTCGAAAACCTGGGCATTAGTTCGAAAACCTTGACATTAGTTCGGACGCTACGTCTATGGTTACACTGGCGAGCCACTTTCTCAAGCGGTTGCGTTTATGTAAGCTTCCTTTCCCTAGAGAAGAACTCCTAATGGAGTGACAGAGGATAAATTTGCGGTAACTTGAGCCGGTCAGAGGGAAGTGGATGTTATATTTCCCGCGTTTGTGACTGTCACAACAACATTTCATGTTGTACGGTAACGTGATTGATGACGTGTCAACTTAACGTCAGCCTTTTGCAGGCAGGTTTCTTTCCAGGACCTGCACCGCTAAAAACACGAGCCATCATTTGAAGTCAATCGAGCATGGACGTGCATCAGTTTTCTTAGACAGTGGAGGCAAGTCGGGTGTTGGTGTTTGTTGCTTACGTGTTCTCAGATGAGGCGAAAGTTTGTCGCTCTTCAAAATGAGCAATTTAGGTTAATATCGAAATGAGGACTCAGGTTGCAAAATGTACCATCACCGCGCCCTGGAAACTCGCTGCCGTCCCTGAGCCAACACTTCCCCTCACATCATCCAGGCATTCATTTACCTCTGCTCCTCAGACCTCTTCATGCCCCATTTACCTCTGCTCCCCAGACCTTTTCATGCCCCCATTTACCTCTGCTCCCCAGACTTCTTCATGCCCCCATTTACCTCTACTCATTAGACCTCAACATACTCTCATAAGCCTTTGCTCCCCAAACCTCCTCATGTCCCCATTTATCTCTGCTCCCTAAACCTCCACATGCCCCATTTACCCTTGCTTATTAGACCTATTCATACCTCCCTTTACCCCCACACCCCAAACCTCCTCATTTACCTCATTTACCTCTGCCCTTAGACTAAGTTTCGCTCTCGTGCCTAATATTTAAGCATTCATTTCACTCTGGAGATAATGATACACAATTCTCATTTATTCACTCCCTCATAAAAAATAATTCACTCCCTCATTTGTTTGTGGGGACTACATTTTTTACGTTGGTCTCGGCCGGGAGCTTCAATGTCAAATAAATATTCAAATGGATTTGCTGAACTGTTCATGCGAGCAGCAGAATATTCATGAGGCTTCGAGCGGGACATCCGTCAATGCTCACAAAAAGAAAAATGCAACAGCGACAGCTTTTGGAGACGTGAGTTCAGTTACAAAGAAAAAACTCTTCGACTGTGTTACATGGAAATGAAATACGTTGCTTAGTTGCAATGTTATAGTATGTGTCTTGCAGCAACTGTTAGTGAAGTAAAGCACCTAGCACAGGATCCTAAATTTAGCGATTCCGTCGCTGGACACGTAGACTAAAAAGAACAAATTCAGTCCTCATTTTAACGCGGGCCAGAGCACTTTACGGATGCAAAGAAGCGTTGAGCAGGGCTCAGCGGACTGCAGGGGGGCAAGGCCTTTCAGCATTAAGAAAGAAAGAAAAATCTTTTATCTGATCTCATTTCCATACAGAGCATGATACATCAGGTTTTCAATCAGTAAAATTAAAATGTGAAAGTCAAGTGACACTTCTGATCGTGATCAGTGACTCCAACCTTAAAATTACGGGTGGAAGTCACGTT
>VOMN01042874.1:2824-21074 GCA_014899125.1 Orchestia grillus
TGCTCGGATTCTGAAATGCTCGGATTCTGAAATGCTCGGATTCTGAAATGCTCGGATTCTGAAATGCTCGGATTCTGAAATGCTCGGATTCCGGAATGCTTGGATCCTGGAATTATTTTATTCTTAGGCGGAGGTGTCGCCATGTAGTCCATGGCATACTGTGTCTCCCACAATAGCTCTGAGCGTCACTGGGTTTTTATTTTTTGAGTGTGACATAAAATTTTTGCTCATTTCTGTACCTGTACAAGTAGACTTAGGCAGAAATGACAAAAATTCTTGAAGCACTGAAAGGAATGTTTTCGCCTGAATCAGTTTGCATATCAAGTTACCCTATTTAGTGTACAAATCAGATCGTATGAAAAATATTCCGATGAGCAGTACTGGATCGTAAATAACTCAAAATTTTTCGCCCATTCTACTTAACTCGATACATCTGCAAACGAAGGTGTATCCTGTGAATTAAACATAACGGGAATATGAACTGGAGTTGATCAAACTTCTATTCATATTCGAACTAATTTTTAACATCGAGGATATATATTATGAGAAATTAAATGTTACTTCAGACAAAGTGTAGTACTAGGGTTGAATTGTTTTTTTTAGATGACCTGCCACAATTTTTCAACAGCAGCTCGGATACTTCTGAATGGACGAGTAAATAACCCACACTTTTTTTACATAATAGCTACGCACCACGGATAGTTTTTGGAAATTAACTTAATTTTCGAGTGTATAAGTAAATACGTACTTCAGTAGACACTGCGTGGTTGTTGTAAAACTGACCGCCATCAGGAATGTTATGATTTACGTCGGTCTATTATTCAATTATAATTGAACATAACAAAGCGACAGATATTATCTGTCGAAGCAGTAGTTTCTCGACCTAGAATCTTCAGTCATTTAGTGAACTACAAATGGGTTTCTAAATCCCATTACTAATGATATTATCCCGCACACATAGGCTGTACTTTGGCCTGAGTTCTCAAACCATCAAATGTCTTATGCTGTCAAACATGACTGGACAGCGAGTCGTAAAAAATAACTAAGAAACGCGAAAAAAAGGTGCATTAGATTGAGACCTACTGATATAAAGCATCACTTGGACAGGAGAGTAGCGGACATTGGAGGGTGACTGTGAAGACGAGCGAGAGCGAGCAACATTCATGGACAGCGACGGAGACCCCAAGCGGCAAGTGGGTGTGGAAGCAGTCCTTCATATTCCACCTTAAAACTGCACACGATACTCTCACCATCAAGGTAAATCTTGGCTAATGTATCATTCGTGTTCTCCCCTATCGCTCACGAATGGAACTGTCTAAGCTTGCTCTCAATGTCAAGGTCTATGAGATAGCCGCGTTTATGTTGTATTGTGTGACTTGATTTCGATGGTTTATTTATAATCTTTGTTCTAAAACTTACTAAGTCAGTTGCTTATTATGCTAGCATATATAAACTGTTGAAATGCACGTTTTATAAAAAAGAAAAGTCTCCAATGTGTAAAGCAAGAAATCCACACCCGAACTGTGATAAGCCTTTCCATAAGATAACAAAAACGCCCCATCTATGAATAGAACACTGTGAAAATGGAAGTTGAGTGATCAGGTGTTTAAACAAAGAATGTATACACAGCAGTCAGCAGTCATATACACAGATAAAAAATATGTGCATATATACATATACACAGCAGTCAGTGTACATACTTTTAGGTGTTGAAACTCTCTCACTTTCTGTAGCTGAGGAGCAACCAAGGTAGCACAGTAAAAGGTCACGTGGAGGTGCGACTGCAGGACCTGTTGGAGCTACCCAAACTGAGCACAGGCAACAAAACCTGGCCTGTCACGCTCAGCACGGACCGTAGGGCCTACGTCCGCATGGAGTGCATTCTTAAGGTGAGTTCAGGGTGTCATATCTTCGAACAATTCATTACTACAAGCGTTACTCGAGGGCTCCATGGTGTAGTGGTGAGCGTGATGGCCTCACAGCCGAAAGGGCGAGGGTTCGAGCCTCGGCTCAGGTGAGGCTTTTCACGCGACTGCGGAGTACTTCCCTTGGAAAAGGAAGTTTAAACCACACATTCCTCACATCCCCCCCACCACATCAGTAGTTGTGAGGCATTTAAAACCCAACGGTGAAACGTGTTGGAATAAATAAAGGTTCTTTTTTTTACATCAGTTAAATATTACAGGTATTGATTTCCTAATATTTGTTGATGGACATTTTGAATTATAGCTACTTGTGGCTCCGACTGTTCCATGACTTTTAGGAAAAAATAAAATAGAAAAATTGTTTATTCCAAAATCAGTCGCATACAAAGTTTGGTTCATATCGGTTTTTCAATCATTAAAACTAAAACCTTAAAAATAAGTATGAGTGTGGACGTCATGTTGAGACTTCCACTTGTAATTCTTAATTCACTAGCCTTATATGACTGGAGGTCATACAAGAAATCCTTTTGACTTGTGAAGAATATGATTTGCATTCCACTTGTAATATATGCATACAACTAGTAAAAAACACTACATTCATTTTTTTAGTGCGTTTCAATTATGCCACAATACGATTGTATGAGGTTGATATAAGGTGAAATTCGGAAGTTTTCGATCTGGCATACCTGTAATTAAGGGTTAAAAAATTTTACACGTGTGTGTGTGTGCGCGCACACTGAGCATCTAGCCCTGTAGGATGCCCTAGAAGTCATAGAATTTATTTGACCCCACAAGTAGCTATATATACAACTACAACTGTTCTTTGTAATAGTATAAGAAATTTATGTCTGTAATATCTTTAAATGGTGTAACACTCGCGGTAAAAATTGTTTCAATTGTTTCAAAAGAGCCTCTGTGTTTTTCTACGGAAATATTGTCCGAGTGATGACTTTTTTGTTGAGTACGTTTGTGTTCACTCTCTAGCCAGATTAGATATTAAACAAACATGAGTATTTTTGATATGTAGAAACATTAGATATATTGAGCTGCAAGTAACTATAGGCTTCAAATATCCCGGTCTATCCGTAATTTTAGTTAAAATTAACAAGAAAGACGTAAAAAGATACATTTTTCTTGACGATCACGAAAATTTCTAATGTAATAGATAATAAAAATTCCTACGTACTTGTGAAACGCTTTTATTCCTCTGGTATGTCTAATGAATAGTAACGAAAAATAGCTATTTGTCGTCATGTCTTTCCATTAGCTTCATCACTTTATTTCCCAAATTATTCCTGACTATTTACTCGTAGAATATTTCTTTTTGATAGCAACGTGCCTCGGTTTTGTGTTGGGAAGAAATCGAGGTTACGAAGTCCAAGATCATCATATTTTGCACGATTACAAAAAGATTTCTCGCTCCTCAGGTGCTAAGTCCTGCGGGCAAGGCAATGGAAGAGCTGCGAGTAATCAACAGGAAGCCCAGGGAGGCTACGCCGCCTGTAAGCCTCACCAAGGAACTGCTTCGCATTGGAAAAAGTGCTTCACGAGGCAATTTTACAGCGCCAAAATTCTCAGGTAAAATGCTAGCCAAAACGGCGTCCGCAACGACCCGTAGGATATTAAATGAAGTCGCCGTGCGCGAGAAACGCATTGCCATGATGCTTCATCGCAAAACTATTTGACTCAAGTGGAGATTTTTTTTTGATGAAAATCCTCGTAAAATATAGCTTTTTCCGCTAGTATTATTTTATCATTCTCATTTAACCAAAGGGCTTCTAGAAAATATTGCATTTCCTAACGAATTTCCGAAATTTTCATTCCTCATAATTGTATTCATTAACCTTAATGATATACGTTTCACAGTGAACCATTTCACCAAGCCTTCTCCCATTGCAATCCGACGGCAAATTTTATTTCTCTAAGAAGAAAGAAATAAATATAATTAAATATTCCAGCTGCTGCAGAAGACTCTTTGGAACTAGAACAAAAGTATGCTTGATCTCTGCTCCAAATATACCAGCATACAAATTTCATTACTTCACTAACGCACAGGACTGAAACAGTTTGTGTCGTTCGTTCTTCACTCGTCAAAGTTCTGAATATATATTCTCGACATCATGAAACAAAGAGTGGATCTAACATCACGTAAACAAGTGCTGTTCTTTCAGAAAACAGCCATGACTGCAATTCTACCTTCTACCCCTTCCCGTTGATTGGAATGCCACAACCGATGGGAAGTGCAACACCTCGGCCTCCTCGGCGTAAGAAGACACACAACTCCAGTCCTCCATCCCTCAGGAGCTCTGCGTCGAGTTCTTCTCTTCATTACGAGCGACAGAGCTCAGAGGACGTTAAATCGAAAATTACATGGCGCAAGCGGAAATCGAGTGAAGGGTCAGGAAAATTTTCAGCCAATCGCAAGTCTGTTAGCTTAGAAAACCTTTCTCCTATGTATCCTGAGAAAGACAGCATGATAGTAAGAAGCTTAAAAAGATTTAGGATGCCTGCGATAGCCCGGCGGCATGTTAGGGACGTATTCGCTGGCAGCGCGGTACAATCGGGCTCTGTCGTTAGTGCTTCAGTAGTTAATCTGAACTGCGGTCTAGTTAGAGATCCTTATGTGAGTTAGAGTCGAGGCGGCAATTAGTGAGATAGTTAGAGCAGCAGTTGATTCTGTTATCTCTAAATCCCGAGTTATATAGCCGTTGTCTACTGAAATGAGACTGTTATAAGCCGAGTCCATTGCAGCTACATGAAGTCGATTATTCGATGCTGCGTTAATTTTTCTCCGAATTGACACTCTATGGTGGGAGTTAATACCCTTTAAAATTAGTCTTTCATCTTCAATTTTTTGCAGATGATGAATTTTCAATCGAAATTTTTTGAATATATTGAAGAACTTCACGTAATGGACAACTCATGATGAATTGACGCTTATGAAAGTATTTTATATCCTTTGACTCGCAAAATTCTTGTATGCGAAAGCAAATTGTTAGTGAACTGAACTAGTATGTTTTTAAAATTAAAATTAGACGTTTCAAACTGTCCTTTCAAGTGCGTTATCAAAGACTGAGTAAGTAAATATTTGCGATTTCATCTCTAATTTCCATTACAAAATATCATGCGACTCACTTTACTCTTTTATTTTATTCTATCTGAGTGGTTTAGTTTTCTTTTTACATACTAAAGAGTAACGCACCAATATAGACAGCAACGTACTATTTGTTGAAGGGTCGGAGACATTTTTCCTGAATGACATTCTTTGTAGAAGAGAAGTGTTCTTTAAAATTTTTATGTCGTCTAAAACTGGGCTCCATTTTTTACTCTGCCTCGTAAACTTCTGAGTTCTCTTTCATTCCCCCAAAAGTTTATATTTTCATTAATTCACAATTCGTACAGTATTGTCAAGTTGGTTTGCGAGTTTTCGTATCCGGTTAATGGCATTCTTACTTGTATGGGCTGCAGATTTTTAATAGAGTAGGAAATTGGAATGTTTATGCCAATAGCAATGGGATCAACCACCGCTATGTTTGGAGTTTAGGCGCAAGTAGAGTTCGTGAGGTCTCTACGTCACCGGTACTAAAATTTGTTATTTCACATTGATAAAACCAGGGATTATGTGCAAGTATTAAGCACATGCTGGCCAATCGAAACGTCAACACCGGCTACAGAATTGCGAGTGTAATGGAAGAAATTACGAAGTCAAGTTTTACTTCTGCCCTCTTCTGTTTCCTTTGTCGGAGAAGTCGCGGTAACTGATCTTCGGCGAGTGCCTCAAAAATCTTTTTCATTTTGCTTCTTCGACTTTTTGGACGAAAGGCTAGGCTCAGAAACTGAAGTTCTCTACCTTGACTGCGGTGAGGTATATCTGTCCCTACTCTATATGAAATATCCTTGTTTGAAATCTCTATTTAGGAAGGTAATCTTATGGCTACTTTGGCTCTTATTTCTCAACGATAGACTAGCGTCCCCAGGGAGGCACAGTTACGTTACCTCAGCTATAGCTAGGGCTCTGGGACTCGTCTTTTTCGTGTCCAATTTACATCTTTTCCATTTTCACACCTTCACTATTTCTACTTTGTCTTTTCTTTCTCTTCCTTCTTAACTTGGTGTTTTTATGTGCAGTGGATTCTGTGTGGAAACATATCTGTGTATAGATTTCCCGTTCTCTAAAATCCATACTAAATGGTCTCTTCTCTTTCGGTGCGAGTCACCAAAGCGCTGCAGTCTATGTCACTACTTCTACTACTACTCTTGAGCCTTATAGTTGTGTTCTTAGAAATATATACATTCAACATACCTGAAGTCAGGTTCCTGCTCGCACGGACATAAAAGGAGCACCTCCAGTTCTTTGCATATGTTGTCTTTAAATTGTAGTTCTCTCGTGGCTATATTCGCATAATCTGCATTACAAACAAAAGTAGTCTCTCATCTATATCAAAGGAAATATCGTCAAACGAGGGTTCTCGAGAATATTTCCTAGTTTGTAGTTATTAGCCGTATTTAGGACTTATTAGTAATCTGTGATGAATTATGTTATTACTTTTTTTTAGGCTTTGTTGTATGTGAAACATTCTCGAAATTCGACTTGGTACTTATTTAACTACGTTGGTCTAGGTCTAAATATTTATAAAACTTCATAGAAATTGAAGATTAATCATTTCTTTCTAGTAAAGTGTACCCTCTAGACCAGCGTTCTGTAGGTGAAAATAACAACAGAAATGGTCATTTCATTGTTATTTTCCATCAATTAAGAACTGGGTCAGATCTCAGTAAGTCGTGATAAGCGCACGTACGTAGCAGTCAGCCAATGCAACCGAGTTCCCTTACACCACGGCTACGTTGAGTCTACCAGTATGCATTAAGGTGGTCAAAATATTTCCCTTCATTTATGCTGTATTTTCCTGTATTTTGTCTGGTATCTCTTTAGTATTTTAAAATGCGATATTTCAATGTATTGTTTATCGTTATTATCGTGAAGTATGACTTAAATTTTGGACGTTTTATCAATGTTGTGGTAGTTAGTGACACATGATGAGACGAGAGCTGCACAGAACAAGGTAAGGGTGAAATCTGGTTAACTAAGCAAAGGTAGCGTTGCTGCAGAACAAATAGTTTTGCTGTAAGCGTAATTGAGTTGAATGGCAAGATTAGGAGAGCGAGGGGCTGTTTGTCATCTGAAGTTCGTTGCCCCACTGAACACTTGGAGTAACGCGTAGTTTTTGAAAGAGTCTAGTGGCTGATGTTACTTTTTCTTTGATAATTATGTTGTGCTCGTCATATTGAAGCAAAAACAACTTGTAAACTGTTGAAGGAACTTCTAATCTTGCGGACTGTTTCCAAGAAATTGGCTCAAGCCTAAACTAAGTGCTTGTGTCGGTTAATACGTTCGCCGCCACCATGAATGTTAGGTTCGCTGAGTACGTTAGTTCCGCAATTTAAGCGTAATTATATAACAATTGAGCTGAAACTATCAAATATCTCTTGTGCACAAAGTGGCGGCGAACGTGTTAAAGAAACAAATGAATTTCAACGAAATAGATCTTCAAGCCTTTGAATACTTATTATTCACATGCGATCATGCACTTGAAAGACAACGATGAAGACTACAAAGAAGAGGGCCAGATACTGGCATTGTTTGAAGCTCGGAACTGCAAGACTATGGTTACGTTTCTCAGTTTTGTAATTAGAAGTGTTCTTACCTTACGTTAGGCCTTTCGGGAAGGTTTGGACAGATAACTACTGTTCAAATTTTGAGTGTGTGCTTGACGACTTTGAATTCATGAACTTTTTAAATTGAGACCTCAGTGAGTTCGTTCTACGTACTTTTCTAGACTAGTGATAGTCACCGTCAGAATTCTGAAATGGATTACCCCCTTATGGCAGTCAATTTTAATCCCTTATAGCAAAACATTTCGCTGACCGTACATTTCCTTGATGAATCTTATGCCCATCTCTTTGATGAAGTCCAATATCTCCCAGCTCTTGAGCGAATAATCACTCTACGTCATGCAGTGCAGTTAGATTATTACATTCAAAGCGAGTCTACCGTAGTTTTGAACGCGTGTATGAAATCTATGTATTGTCCATGTGTAATTGCATTTTCATCACTTTCTGTCAACGTGTTCAAATCTGTTAATGCCACAAGTTGAAAGTTGATGTACAAATTATGCGGTTTTAAATCTTCAAATTTCCATTAAATTTCTGTGCGTATTTTGCTCATCTAACTTCGGGTGCTTGGACTGCTGCTGGAAAACACCAAAATACTTATTATCAAAGCAGAGAGTAAATTATCGTCAAAAATTATGAAAATCTTTAAAATGCTCGTCATGCATGACTACTTTATTTATGGCTGGAGCTCTCGAAGATTTTCTCAAGTACCTCAGTAGTTCTCTAGTGATAGTCTATTACTTAACGAATTGAGTCATCGATAGTATGAAACTATTATGGATATGCTCTCCCAGCACTGAATCGTCAGAATTGGACATCAATGTAGCAAGCAATGCAGTCCGATCATAGCGAAGTCTTCAGGAACCGACGTAATGCACCGCTACAAAGGGCTGCTGCACTGGGACAGAGAAGTAACTCTGTCTTACGATGAAAACTTTTGTTTGTGATGGTACACAGTACAAGTTCTCTAGTGTGAATTGGAAACTCTGTATCACAGGCCACCCGTGACAAATTTTTTTCACTCTTACGACTGCACAAGAGGCCGGCAGTATGAAGAGAGCGCAGCGTTTACTCGTCGCTACCTAATGCCTCACGCGACTCCGTCCTGATTGAAGCGTCTGTCCTCCTCGATCTTCTGTTCAAAGGTAAGTTGCTGCTCTCCAACCCAATATGAGGCCTAATCTGTGCACAATTGTATTGAGAACCCGTGGCTATTTGGTCAACGATTCCTATGCTAAAGTGTTGGTTGATTATGTTCCGGACATCTTAAACTGAGTAGGGTTGCACAACTAAAGCATTACTATCCCTTATGTGACCAAAGTTTTTGAAGTTTTGGGGCATGCTCCATCTAGAATCTAGGTCATTTGTGTAATTTATGAACTTCCTGTACAATTGGAATAATAAGAGTAATCGTTCATATTCTTCATTACAAAACAAAAATATCTATTCTAGATCTATTGTGGAAAGTTTATTTGTCTTCAGTTGTGTCAGTTCAGTCTTAACTCTTTATTTACTGTAGTGGCCGCAAAATCTTTGTCGACGATAAAAAGTGTCAGCCAGGTTTGTAGTTTTAACAAGATACTACAATAGAGTGAAAACTAATATTTAACACAAATGAAAATTGAATTGAATGCTGATAAGTGTTCTGGTACAGATGTATTGCCAATTTTATTATTATTAGTTATTTAGTTTAAGGCTCCCCAGTTACATCAAAGGCGATATTAAGTGGGCGAAGAGAAGAGATTATTTAGTATATACTATAGCTGAGGTAATCTGTTCGATTAGGTAACGATGTCTCCCTACGTTTACCAGTTCTTATACCACACGATAGACAAACGTAACCCTATAGCTTATCTTATGCTCCATGAAAAGCTTTATAATGCAGACGAAAAGCAGATGCATCTGTAAGCACAGCAAATTTTAATTGTAGCCTTAGTAAAAACCGGAATCGTATATAGGACAATGGTAACACATTTAACCAATTAATTAGATTTTATTTATACATTCATAAGCTGAAAACGAAATTTAAGTGAACAGCCCAAATGCCGGTTCGCAGAGAAACTGCATTCCTGTATTCTAACCACGTGTTCAAAAAGACTCATTGTGGCTATACATATAAATTTAAAGGCAAATTAAACCACCCGTTGTAATTAAAGAACGAATAAAAATATATTGGGCACTCTTGAAACTATACACTAGGTAACCCTCGATGTGGAATGTGTTCTATACAAAAATAGAGCATAATTTACGTTACTTAGAACACTGAACACATGCTCGTCGATATGCACATGTCGACACAGCCCCCGACGAATTTGCAGACATTTGTCCACTAAATCGTACATGGACGCTTGAGGAGAAACTGCACAAGACTATTTATTGGAATATTTCGAAGCCAAACTAAAATCACATATCTAGGGCTCTCTGTCACGTAACAAACTTTCAAAAGGGCGTATTCAAGCACATGAATCACTCTTTACAATACATAAGCCCAACGCCAAGCCGTTCTATTGCACAACTCTAAAAATAAACGCAGAAAATGTGACTGATTCAATGTAGTTAACTTACTTGACAGTCAATTTTCTTTAAGTCCCTCCCGGTTCTGAGTTTCGGGTTAGTGTGGTCTTTCATGAAAGGACAGGATGTACAGGTTCCTTTTTTCTTGCATTTCAGATAAATGATAATTTTACGCACCAAACTGCTTTGAGATGAAAGAACTTAACTATGCACATACGAGAGACGACCTATCTATTTAGTTACGAAACCCTACCGAAGCACGCATGAGGACTTCTTCTTGGGCGTTTAATTGAAAGTTAAATGGCAAGCTGCAAAGTTAAGTCCGTCATGCACGATCCACGTCTACAAATGTACTGAAAGGCATGCGGCTGCGACTGAACTCTGAGTGCCCCACATCGTTAGGGTATACCTTGAACAGAAAAGCACCTATAACTCAGTCAGAAGCAATCACACTTTGAATCGCAGTACGGAAAACTTAGGAATCACAGATTCTCTAAAAATAGTATTCAAATAAAAGCGCACAAAAATAAACAGTGGAATGAAGCTTCTCACGATTGCGATCTCGCCAACAGTAAATCGTTCATAAGAGCCCTTTGTCACTGAATGAAGAGGTTACTAATTTCTGTTGGGGTTTGCCCATGGTTTTTAAGAAACCAATCCACTGCCAAGTTTTATACCAACAATGCGAGCTATACATATCATTACCTAAACTAGCCGTTGCTATAGAAACAATGAATAACAGGGCAGGACGAAGTTCAAAACTTTCACGGTTTCGTATGCCATGTACGGTACACAGCTATCAGGCAACCTGCATCGTGTGCTATTAATGGTTCACGTCACCTGACTCAATATTGGCACACGCATGGCCTAACAGTATTGATGTACGCATTGCGAGGTGTTACTACCAAGACCAAACAGAAGCAGCCGCAACAAAGCTGTCTAATTCAGAGATGCGGTTAACGTGTTAGGCTGAGGTGTAACGACAGACTGAAAAAATGTAGCCAGCAATGCAGCTTTAAACCAAAGCTAAACCGAAGCTAACTATATCTTTAGGCTTTGAGCAAAACCTCATTTACCTCTGAAGAAAGAGAGCAAATCCATTACATTAATGAACAAGAATTGGTGTATAAAAGTCTTCGACACTCGTACAATAAAGGGATGAAAATTACCTTTTCCCACCCACATAAATTTCATGATACTCAATCGACAATAGCAGCAGCAGTTAGCATGCATTGAAATAGTGGAACAGGCTCATATTCATATCCAGCTGTACTTCGGTATCCGCAACGAGAGTAGCAGGTGCCGTACATATGGAAGTGGTCTACAACACAAAGGAAAGACTAGAGTGAATATCCTCCTACAGGAGTAAGAAGTGTATTATGTCTGAAGTAAGGAGTGATGGAAGGATGTTACTCCTGCGAAACAAGTGGCATTTATCACAGAAAGCAGAGAGGTATATTGGTGAGCGTCGTCTTATTGCCGTAACGAAGATCATATAGGGCTCCTTCAAATGAAGGAATCAGAGGAAACGGGGGCCAAAGCGAATATGTAAAAGGAAATATCTCCGTTGTTTAAACAACGTTGCCACCGGAGAAAGTAGTTTCATTTGTATCTACCCCATCCGGATGCTTGGCATTTCGTAGACAGCTGAATACAGTCTGATATCATATATATACACTAGGCTACACTAAGTTTTTCGTCCTGAATTAAACGCAGCCTAAGTGCCAAAATTTAAAGTTAAAGGATTAAGTGTCCGTTCCAATTTATCAACGCTAACGTCAAATGTGCGGGCACACCACTCGACTTACCACACCTCAAGGCTCAGCAATATCGGTGCTCATGTCTACACACCTATGCCTAAATAAAGTCATGAAAACCAGGCTCTGCCCAAGAAGCGCTACGAAAGGCCTCCAGATTTCTCAGGCACAACAACGGAGTTATAAGATATATAACTTCACGACTTAAAAAATCTATTTTACAACATATTTTGGCAAAAAGGAACCATTTTTATGATTATTGAAATAACGCCATTATTTGAATATGAACATGCGCTATCAAATTTAATCAATGCTATTCTACCCTTCGAAATCGTGCAAATTTGAAGCTACTTAATCGAAAAAGTTCATATCAACAAGGGTGAGAAATAAAGCTCGCTTAAAATACACTCCACTTACGAATATCTTCAAAAACATTAGACCGTGAATTACGTACTTCATCAAACCATCGAAGGAAAGATTAGCACTGAAGATCACAAAGCGCAGGGAATCAGAGGAAGCACTTGACGATTAATATAAATAATAAATGACTAAACAAGGTCACTCCAAATCGGCTCTCACCACGCTACAAACGGTGAGTTCATTCAACAGGCATGTGAATGAAACCGTTATTTTACGATCTACACAGAACCTTCCGTCATCCGATATGTACTAACGCACGAATTGACTACAGCTTAGCCAAACCAATAGCTTTTACACCGAGTGAACCAAGCTGGCTATAAGCGAAACGCACATGCTCAAAAAATAAAGATATATAGGAAACGACCCCAAATATTTTGATAACGAAATTGAAAACGAGCGCAAAGATTCGCGTTATATTATTCCCAAAAGCTAATGAAATTAATAAAATTAGTAATACGAAATCAAAAGAACACTTCGAGTAATCAAAAAAGTGACAATCACAGAAATTAATTAGTCATGAACTTGGTCTACAGACCGCTAGACTAACACCAAACGATATGTCATCAATTTTTTATGTTTGTGTAAACGAGAATAACCCAGCAGTACAGCCATAAACTTGGAAATAAAAAATTCAAGAATTACAACAAATAGGTAAGCAGTTATAAATATATATCGCCTGCTCACATTTTCAAGGATCATACTAAGAACTGTATAAGTTATAATCAATGCTATTAAATGGCGACAAAAATTCAACAGAAACAAGCCAACAGTGCTATAACGAAGCTTTAAAAAGCACCATCACCCCAATATGTAGGAGAGTAATAGGCGTAAATTTACACTCGTATAAGGAAGAGGCACGTGACAGAGTTTACCACTGAAATAGGTACCTGTCTATTGTACGACAAAGTGTACTTAATGGAGACCTGGGAATGAAAGGCACGAGGGATTAGCTAAGGCACTTGCGGACGGTTTGAGAACATCACTCGAAGTATGAGAAGTAGTAGAGGAAGCCCTCGACCACCATGTTCTGCATCATGGCCTGCGTCATCAGGTCGCGCCCTGTAGTCGTCTGTGGCCACATCAAGCAAGGGCCGAACACGATCGCGATGTTCGAGTAGTTCATTAAATTGTCAGATTCAAATTCGCACACTCTGTTGAAATGAAATAAATACTTTTAATATGAGTTATCAAAGTAAGCTTCCAGAACAAAAATGTAGTCACCTGCAACTAATATAGCGTAGGACCTCCACGAGCATGAATAGGACTGGCAATTCTGCGCGGCATTGAGTCTACAAGTGTTCTAATGTACATCCGGTCAATTTTAAACCACTCTTGCACCAAATGATCTCATCGTGCGGCCACAGTACTTGAACTGTTTTCTTGACATCTAAATAGTCGTTCTAGGTGATCCCACAAACTTTTTACAAGGTTCATGCCTGGAGACTTAGCTGGCCAATCTAAATGCCTGACATACATATCCTGAATAACTGTCACGCCAATGAATTACAGTTCTAGCTCGATGTACTAGGCAGCTTTCATCCTGAAATAAAGGCAAAGCAACAGGCCATTCTTCCTTCAGATACTGTACAAATGGCAAAACTTGGCTATCTAGCAGCTCAATGTATCCATGCTGGTACAGTTTGACGGATACCTCAACTAAAAAACCCACTTCAGTGTAGTTGAAGCAACTGCAAAACATGACAGATCCTTCCTCGCCTCCTCCATAATAGACCCTCGAAAACAATAGATGACTAATTTTTTGTCCTGGGAGCATATAATACTTCTTTGTATTATCCAATAAAGAGAACAATTTCTCAGAGCCGAAATCCAGATGTTGGCGTATCGAGAAGACACCGATAACTTAACCAGTAACATCGATGACACAAAAATATACAACAAATATCAACAAGATAAAGCGAGATATTACAGTCAACCTTTCCCAACTCAGCTCTCACATTCATAGCAAAGGGGTAGAGGCATCTTCTAAGTGGGGAAAAGAAAGGCTCCTTAATCACAATAGGGTCAAATTCAAAATACGTTCCCACACTGCAATGAAACTCACTTGCGTGTTATAATGTAAATACAGCAAAAATATTTAAAATCATGAAACATTCAGTGGTAAAGTATTCTAGGGAGTAAAAAAGTAAATAAGTACATACCTAATTGTACCAAACACGAGATAAAAAACTGACGCTGAAGATATGCACACACCGAGGTTTTAAAACATAATTCTTGACGAGATTACCCTGTGCGCCTTGAAGCAAAAATACTATACCAGATCTGCAGAATAACGCCCATGTTATACATACCGCCCAAAGCACTTTCCAGAACTGTGAAAATATCTACATAGATACTCTTCCTTGGACAACGCAAATCACGTCATCCCTCTCCTCCCGAAAGGAACTATGTCATAAGCTGACGCGCGAATAGCTGCTGTTCCTGAAACAAACTCACCTTCTCAGGTGTCGCAACAGAACCATTAGGGTCTCTAAATTTTCTTTTGGTAGAAGCTTGATGATTCCGAACAGTATGTCTCCAGCACGCCTGTCGCTCTTCCACTCTGAGAAGATAAACAAATCGTAACGAAGATTGTCCTGTCTCAAAGCACAAGTCATGGTGGTCGTGAAGTTAAGATAAGTCATACTTTCGTGCTAATATGGCTTACGACAAAAAAAATTCCACTTACACTAAGTTGCTACTTCTATTTCTTCAATACTTATTATTTAAACATTACACGATGGAAACAAACTCAAAATGAGTGAAACTCAAATTTATCACTACCTGCAACGATAAATAACAAAACGTGTAGACTCAATATACGATAATGGAAAGTTATAAATTTCTAAATAATGATCAAATTATCAACTTATAACTCACGAAACGACAAGGTACTTCAAAGCAGATATGAGAAATCTACAGAAAGTGCGTCAGGAATGTGTACGAAGGTTGCACAACTATGTAGATCAAGATCCGGGTTTAATCTCTGGCTCCTGATCCACAATTCTGCGAACACTCCATCATGGCGACCCTCCGCAAGGCATTCCAGCGCTCGCAAACTCAGGAGCTTATTAATCACGAGACAAGTTTCCCTCCAAATCGTAGCCAAATGCTATTTATTTATCTATTCATTACTGTCATACGGATACTCTGATCCAACCACGAATGGGGTGGAAATTCAAGAGGAGGATAAATGACATACTAAAGGCAGTACAACTCTCACAAATTTGTAGCGAGTTTGGCACGTCAGGTTCAAGCCCTTTTTTCACACTGAATCACTGTTGCTGAAGCGCTCACTTTCAAAGTAAAGTATCTTGAGCTGAAGTAAATGTCGTACAAGAACTGTACATAAACATACATTAAAATGAGGAAGACAAAAGTGAAAAGCAATGATGGAGACACTGAGTGATGGTTGGAAAATTGGGGCTGATGATAACTATTCAAAGAATACGTCCATTGCAGTGTCCTGTGTTCAAAAGGTTTCCCTCCTGGTGTAGTAAATATGTTAAGCCTTTGATGTGTCCAGTTTTTACAGTTAAAAATATTAAATAACTTGCTATGCCAATGTGGTATCACTCCACTCCTACGTGATGACTATTAAGTTTGTCACTGATAGACGACTAAAAAAAATATACTATTCGATCAGTGATCGATCTTGACGGTTCAACCTAAACGTACGACAAAAGTAAAGCTAGAATTCTATAAGCCTACTTCAACTGTGTTCGCACGAGAAGAATATCCTGAAATTCCTCAAACTTTTGAGATCCAAGAAACCCTGACAGATGACATATGAAAGAGGTAGAAAAACATCTGAACATTCTAAACCCATATAAATCGACCAGATCAGACGGTTTAGCCCGAATACTCGAAGAAACTACTGAGGTAATCAGTGTAGGTATCTTTAACGAACATCTTCAACCAATCGCTTGAAACTGAAATAGTTCCACAAGATTGGAAGCAAGCGAATATCACTCCGCATTTCAAAAGGAACAAACAAGCACCAACAACTACAGTTCAATCAGCCTAACATCCGTCATCAGTAAAAAATTACTCACAGGAATGATTACTCACAGTCCGAACAAGATATCAACACGCTCATAACTTGATCACTGGAACTCAGCGTGGATGCAGAGAAACTAGCACCTATCACGAATCTCCTTGATTTCTTAGAAGAAGACGACTGCGTGAACGACAGCACAAAAGCTGTAGACCTCGTATACTTCAACTTTCAAAAAATCTTTGATAAAGGTACCCGCGAGAAGCTTATAGCGAAAGTTGAAGCATGGTATAAAAGGCAACTATTCTCGATGGATACGAAACTGGCTCTCTAGACACACTAAATGAGTGACGATCCATGAACAATATCCCGACTGGACACGAGTGACGTCAGGGGTCTCTCAAGGAAGCGCCCATAGGTTCCTCTCCTTTACAATTTTCATAATGATTTTGACATCGTATCCACAATCGTAAAACGGTCACTTTTTTATGTTGAAACGAACATTCGGAAGCGTGTGCGTGAAAACTGATGACAGTGAGTAAGACCATTTTATTTCTGTATACTGTTTTTCTACCAAAGCAGTACAGTAGATGGTAGTAATGGTGATAGTGGTCCTAGCTCTTATTCATTTTTTCCTGCCCTCTAATTTTCCGTTTACTTAGGATGCCTGTGCGTGATTAGTACTTGATAGCATGGGACTTAAATTGAAATCCAAGAAAGACTCGTGTATGTTGTTATATTCTATTGGATGTTTTCTCTTCTCTACGTCAATAAAAATTAAGAAATAATAATTTTCCTGTATATCATAACTCACCTCTTTCCGGCTCCTCCGTTTGAGACGGCATTAATAAAAAACGACATTAAGCCAAGCCAGAAAATGTAAATACAAAGGCCAAAAGAACTAGGGAGTGCGACCGACCAAATGCGATTTGGTTGCTTTACAAGCTTAGACGCTAATACTCGTTGGTTAACTAATGCGGCAACTACAATGGAAAGCAAAATAAGCTTTGAACGAACAACAGAACGACTAAATAGTATGTACTATTGACTTGAAGAAAATTATTGAAGTATTCAATACTACTATAAGTACTTTTGCGCAGAATTTCACTAGAATTAAAATGACGCAGAAAAATGTTAAAGTTGAAAGTTTTGATATCGGCTTCTTAATGACACGTATTTTACATGCATTCTTTTTGTCAAGGATTTTTGCATTTTGTACGCTGCAATTTGCACACACTTCAGCAGCTATTGTTGGAAACAAAAACTATGACTAGAAGCTTTCAAATTTGATGTTTTCAATTTTTTGCATTTCTTTCTTTTTCTCTGAAAAAACTCAGCTCTTGACAAGATCTTTGAATTCTAATTATTTTAGGGAAAGTTTTCCAATAATTATATAACGTTCGCGTACATAACAATACAGCACTTTAAAATACAATACAACAAAAATGTATTCATATATAATTTGTCAGAGAGTAACTCGCTGGGTTCAAGAGGTTTCTGCGAACACAAGTCGTAACGCACCCAAAAATGATAATCGTAGTAGCTTTTGGTAACTGATCTTAATGATGATGTCCTCACAGAATATTCCCACTACACACACACACTTACTGTCGGTCCACTCAATGAAGCGCTCGTAAGTGTTGAACGGCAGCAAGGGCTCTTTCAGTTCCCTGAAGAAAAGCTTCAGAGCGCCTGTAAGATTGTTGATGTCTTTCTCTTCACAGAGCACCTCGTAGTTGTTCTTCTCCACCTGCCCGACAGACAACCAGTCATCTTTTGCACTTGACATCGATGGTGAATGAAATCAATGACAAATTAAAAATTCATAATGCACTTAAATTTCAATGGGATAATACCTGTACCTGTATTAGAAATATAGCTTCTACGTATAAACAAGTCAGTATTTAAAATACCGAAAAAAGGCCAGAAGAAGGAAAATTATTCACGGCACTCGGACTGATCTATCA